>QTSX02006581.1:0-163576 GCA_014839935.2 Entomophthora muscae
GGCTTAAGAAAATATCAAATCAGACATTAGAATCTGGCATTTCTGATTTATGTATCCTTTATTTGTTTGGCGTGTTTTGTCTTTAGTTAGTTGAGTTATCTGCACAAGGGATTCAAAATTTGCAAATTCAAAAGAATCAGAAAAAAAAACAAATTAAATGGTTGCTTTTATTAAATATTTTGGCTTTCACTCAGCTGAGTTACCTGCAAATGTGATTTGAAATTTGGACCAAGAATTTAACAGTCTCACATTTCTGCCATTTGGTTCTGAAGTTACAGTAATAGAAAATGAGAGTAGTAACTGGAAGTAGAGCCAAGGTATAAAACAGTCCAAGATACAGCAAGATTATTTGCTGCAGCTTTCATAGTGGCAGTGGCTAGTTTCTTAAACGCATGAACTAACCGGCCTAAGCATTCAAGCATTTTTTGGGAAACTTTCTTTATTTTTTAGGTGAATAAAATATCTAGAAACAAGTTTCTAGATGAAATGAAAAAAGTTTTAAGGGAGTTTAAAATGGGGCTGGGTATTGAATGTCATTTTTTCCCTTCTGAAACTCAAGGTTTGGAACAGAATTTGAGCCCTGTCTAAGATAAACATAGGCTGCCAGGCCTGAGGACCAGGAGGCCACCTATTCACATTTTTTGAGATCAAATTCACCTAGATTTAAACTGCAGATAACTTTGAAAATAAATACCTTAGTGTGAATTCATCAATGATGGCACTTATCAAAAATCATAGCCAATTGCCTAATAGAGGCAAAATAGTCCCTGTCATTGGCCTGATTATCCTGATTTCTGCCTTGGTAGCCAATCAGACCCCCATTAATGATAAAGGCGCTGACCAACAAACTGCTCTCTGTAATACTGCTCTGAAACAGAAGGGCTATAAAAATTTTCTGAAAGACCCAGATAATGACACCTTTCCTGTGCCTGTGTTGTTTTGCTTTCCTTAAACCTAAGAATCCTACCTGTTCAATTTTTACTTCACAATCATTTGAATTCTGATTATTAAAATTAAAGACTGTTAATGGAGTACTATATAAACCTTTAAGACCCGTGTCAGACTTTATTGCCGTTCAAAATAAAGATTATGAGATATTGATTTTTCCAATTATTACTTTTTTTTATCTTGGCAATCTGTCAGTTTAACACTAATCCTTCCAGCCCGCCTTTATCACTGTTCACAGTTTTCTGTCTGCTAGGTGCTCTTTACAGACCTGTTTATCTCACTGAGTATCTATTAAAACCAGAGTATAAAAATAAACCACTGAGAGAATACTAGTGTGCAATTCCTTGGTCCAAACAAAAAGAGTTAAACATATTTAGCAGGAAGGGTCCTTGGTTTATCACTGAGCCTCACCTGTTTATAGACAAGTATAAATATCTTTCTGCCTATTAACTAAGCATAGAACCCTCTCTCACTCCTAAACCTATGCCCATGTCCACCATCAACTTCTTCATGAACAACATCAACAAGCTATTTGAAATAGTTTATATTACTCTTTCAGGGGTAATAGCCACTATAGTTTTTTTGCTGGCCCCTGGTCCTGGTCTTGGTTTGAATGTTTGGGTTTATATGTCTTCAAGTTAGCGCCAATTCTATGATGAGATCTGCCCGCTCAGCCTGTGGCCTGTCCTATCTTTGATTCTGATAGGTTGGCTGCTTGAGGTTGGTTTCCTGACTCTGAAGGATTTTTGCAACTTCAGGCTGGTCAACAAAAATATTTTCAGCATTTGAAAAACCTGCATTGAAATTGGACTCAATGCCATCACAGCTCAAAAATTCCGGCTGCCAGTTGGCTGAGCGCTATTGCCATTACACAGCAAATAATATGTGATTGAATTGTCATGATTAATCAGCATGAAAGGAAAAAGATCCATATTTTTAAGTGGCATCTGAGCAACCCCTGATCTAACCTATCTTTATCAATAACAGCATCTAAATTGTCCAACTCAGGTAATGGCTTGGCAGCAGTTTTTTGTTAGTTTCTGGTGTTGTATGAGTGTGTCACCCCTACTGTTTGAAGCTCAACTGTAACAGTCTCTATAAAGATGAAATTCAAGCCATATATAGTCATAAAAAATGAGCATAGACTTTATGAATTCCCTACATCAATCAATTTTCCTAAACTTTAAGCCAGGAGCAGATACTCCAAACAATTCTTTTATGGTTTATGTTTCTGATCATTTACCTTACTTTAGATACCTGGGTATCATACCGTCTTTTCAACTGGTCAGGATAACACTGTCTCTATACTAAAAATGGATCTGCCTTGAAATAAAATATGATGGTCAAAAACAAGAGCTTTTATTTAATTAAAAGTGTATGTCCCTTTATAGGGCTATGAGCACATGGCAATAACTTCTGCTCTTGCTAAGAATCCTAGCAGCAAGATTGGTTTCTTAAGAGCCAGTTCTCAAATTAGTTAGGAGAGCAGTCTGGCCAGCCAATCTTTTGAGGTCCACCTGGTATTCTCCTAGCAGAGCTTCACGCAATGATTTCAAGCAGAGCAGTTATCATCACATTATCTTTTTCTAACCTTATTCTAAGATAAGTGTGATGCAATCTCATTGCAGTGCCTCTATCATGGCATTCATCCTGAAGCCAGTTCATCTCATATCATGTCTTATGAAATAAGCAACTATTATATTCCAGGGTGTTCTAGTTTGATATATTATTAGAAAAAGTAATTTAAGGAGTTTATCCCCAACCAATTCCAGTAGAGCTGGGCTAAACTTCTAAATACCCATATCTGTTTAGGGTGTATGTTGATTAGGGACAACAATAAGTGATAGGATCCAAGGTTTCAACTCCTACAAAGCACTTAGGATTTTTCAGAGTGTGCTGCCGCACCACTCTCTCTACTGAGGTAGTATGATAGTTGGGGTAGATCAAAACAGAGTGGTCTAAGGGTTAAATTGGATCAGCAGGTTTGGATCAGGCAAATGGTTTGGTCTTGGTGCCATCAGTCTTTCTGAAATATCTCAGCTTAATTGCATATACCAGAAGGTTTTAGGTTGATATATCACTACAGTAGTTTTATAACCTGTTGAGATAAATGAAATCATCTCAGTCTAAAAACAAAATCAAAGCAGATCCTTATCTATTGTAATTTAATATAAATTCTTTGGCTTTCAATTTTTTTAGACTGAGATGATTTCAGTTATCTCAATAGGCTATAGAACTACTGTAACAGTTATTCTGGAATAAAATTGATGGCTGGATTGACAAGTCAAAAGGCCTGAGATTTTACCGTATTTTACACCAGTTTTGGGGGTTGTTTAAGTTTGAGCTCATTTTTACAGATGACACAGTTTTGTTTATCCTCACAGCTGTGAAAACTAATTCAGGCCTAGCTGATGATCATGTTTAAGCTGGATTTTCTAGATGGTTCCAGAAAAGTTGATTCAAAAGGATTTTTATTTAGAATTAATCTTGGGGAACAAGTGTAGCTGTTTGCAACTATGGCCTGCTGCCATAGAGGTTTGGCTTGGAGCTTATGGTTGGAAATAGGGGATTTGGGGCAAGTGCTGCACTTTAAACATGGTTGCCAGGAGGAATTATTTCCTGGTGGGTATGCCTGTAGGGGACCAGGAATTATTTAGCCTTGGCTCAGCAGTTGGGGGCATACTTGAGCTCAAGGGATATGCTGGGATGGGATTGATATTTCCCTTGTTTGGCCATGCAGGGCAATGCTTTAACAAGATTGGGATATTTATGGGGCTTCGTATGCAATTGTCGGCCCCTGGAGCTGATTGGTGGCCGCAGGGGTCGGAAGTTTTCATACTTGGAAGATGGTTTTCGGACGTTTCTATTGCTGTTGGTTTGTGAGGGGTGGTAGGTGGGCTATTGGTGTGGGTTGGCAAAGAGTAAAAAAGGAGTAAGAGTGCATAAATATTTTTGGGTTGAAGGTTGAGCGTAGTTCAGGTGATGTTACTTAAAGAGGAAAGATGGGTTGAATTGGACAAGCGAGTATTAGACAGGGTGATGTTTATCAAGTAAATCTGGCGTAGGGAGATTCGATCGATCAAAAGGTTGCTTGAGATTAAAGGGGGAGTTCTGATTGGATAGAGCATCGGTGATGGGGTCGAAACTCGGGAGCAACAGATCTTTTTGGATTTGGATGTGTATTGGAAACCAATGAAGATGATCAACCTGACTCTTGCTATGGCAGCTAATAAATTTGTAAGGCAAGTGGTTCATTTGAAGCAATAAATAAAGGGAATTATTGGTTGATTTCTTTAAAAGGCAAGCAAGCAATTAAGAGGCATGGAATTGGGTTCAAACGACAAGGATGCTTCAAAAAGTTGAATGTGTGAAGATCGGCGGCGAATGAGTGGAGGAGGCCAGGTGCCGAACAATTGGCAATTGCTGGGGACTTTGAGAAACATGGATCTTGCAGTGGCCAATTAAGTGATTTCTCCAGAAAGTGTGAGTTCCATGGTTTAGAAGGCTTCTAGATGAACGCTTTGTTAAACCCAAGTTAGGTTTAACAAAGGATGTGATGACATCATCCAGAAAATAATGGCATTTTTCCAAGGTGGCTTCCAAGGTGGCGTGCACCAATTCCACACGGTATCCCCATGTGGCCCTTCGCATGGTTCGGATCCAGCTGCTGCTTTTGGCTGACCAACTCGGCAGTCCAGCACAATAAGGCACTATGGCGAGTCAACAGAAGATTGGCTCCATAGGATAAATGGCTGGTTCAACCCCATTTGGTGGATCGGAATCGGCTACCATATTTGACTAAAACAACTCACTAACATCCCTTCTCAGCTTGTATGCATCTGCATATTGGCCTCCACCGGAAGCACATTTCCTCCATCCCAAGGCTAAACACTTGTCCAGACAGCAACTTATCTTGCTAAATTCCAATCAACCCACCAATCCTACTCAATACCCACAATCAACCCTCCTCGCTTGAAGCCACTCAAGAATACCCCACCAACTAACACTTAATAAACACGAAATCCAAAAATGATCTAATTTACCCAATAATAAAAGTACATTTAATTTTAAACTATAAAACCAGGCTTCATCCCATACCCACCCTGGGATCTAACACCTTTCATACCAATGCATTTCCTGTCCATCATATCAACCATACCTTATGGCAACCATCTACTTTCCAAATGCCATATATATGCCAATCAATGGAAAATAAATCACTGCTGCATGCATATAAGCTACAACCCCATCAATCAGGATTAAAATTTGATGATATATTAAAAATGCTCATAAAACCAAAGGCATAAGCCATCACAAGATCTATAATAATATTAGTTTATGCACTCTAATCCCCTCCAGTTCTCTAGAGCTATAGCAAATAATTACTTTAACCGGAATTGATTTAAAATTTATAGTAAACCTGCTATCTAGACCATATCCGACTACCCTGCTACAAAATAGTGTACATGGTAAGTTTGAAGATAATCTCTTTACCTTTTATAGTATAAATTTTTTTGAATCCCCAAATATAAATTCTACTTAAAAATATAACGTAGTTTTGTCTTATTTCCAATCAATTTTAAAAACGCGGGATTGGATGCCGAAACGTACTACAGACATGAAAATGTTAACTTGCTGTACCGGGCAGAGGCTTTGACCAATTATAATTTAAAACGCATCACCAACCAATCACATTCTACTTCCGAACCTTCTTAAAAGCTTCACCCAGAGAGCTTATCAAGGGAGACCGCCCAGAAATTTCCAGGATAAGCATGCTATTAACCTTGATGCAATCAACCTCATTGCCATTGGCCACCTAGGCTCACCTTGATCGTTGATAGGAACCAATTTAACCCATCCAGTAATAATTGCCTTGGCTCTATTATAATAGATTGCTGGACAAGATAGTTTTTATTGTATTCTCTTAAGGTGAAGTCTTGGAAAGCTATTATAGCCTACAGTTACTATGAAAAGACAAGTTTTAGGCCACCAATCTTATAGAATATATGTAAGATAATTATAAAGTGATAGGCCAGCTTGAGAGTTTGATCAAAATGTCCATGAAAAAAGTTTAAATATAGTAAAATATAGTAATGCTTAGGTGGGAATAAGTATACCTAAAAATTAATCAGGCTGAAAAAGAAGGAAAATAGTACCTGTGGCAACAAAGTATAAAAATATCACTTTGTGGTATTTTGAGATGATAAGCCCTTTTCAAGAGGAAAATTATCCTCTTAAGACCAAATATTTTCATAAAAAACTGCACACAAATCAGAAGTATCAAAGGTGTCTATCATAATAAAGGGCAGGAAGATATCCAGCCAATTAATTTTCTTACGACATATCTTCAGCCAATTTGGATCCAGCTATAATTTTTTCATATGTACCGTTTTTAGCTTTAGAACAATGAAAAGTTTGAAATCTCGCTCTTTATTAATCAAGACTTTAATCAATTGTTTTATTTTTGCATTCAGCATGCTTGATTTAAAGAATGTCTTTTTAAAAGCTAATTTAATTTAATTTTACCAGTATGAAAACAGAATAAAAATGCAAAAGAATTTAAATACTATGTATACAAAGAGCTTTATTTATTTTTAAACTTTTTTTGTAAAAATAAAAAGTTACATATGAAAAAAATATGGTTAGATTAAAATTGACTGGAAATGCCTCTAGAAAAATTAATTAAATCAATATTTCTCACCCCTTAAAATAGGAAAAACATGATTTAAAAAAGATAAATAATTTTTTAACAATTTAATAATATAATAAGATGAGACCTGTTTATAATATAAGTGTCGTGTTTGGATAGCTGAAGGCTATATTTATGAAGTTTGAAAGTTAAAAATTAAATATAAAAATTCAAAACGCTATATAATAAATTACCTTATTGATTTTATTAGCAGTAGTAAAAAATTAGTTTAGTTTCAACCTAAAATATTTAAAGGCAATAAAATTTTATTTGATTACTTTAAAGTCTGAAAAACTTTTGTAAAAATTATATTGTTATTGGTTTTAAAAGTGCACCAATAAAATATGGTTAAAAAATATCTGATCTCAGCCTGAATATTGATGTATTAATATAAAGAAACACTTCCTATGTGATGTAAAATTAAATAAAAAATTTATTTAATTTTAACATAGTTGTTGTTACTCAACTATCAAGACAGAGCTCATTGCTTATCCTTCAAATAATTGTTTCTGGAATAGAAACTCTGATTTTATCATTAAGATGATAATTATTAAATCCTTAATTTATATCACTCACTGTCAGGATTTTGGGATATTGACTAATTAATAGATTCAACTAATTAACGCAGGCCAGCTGTCAATCACTCTTAAAAGTGGTTTTAACAGAATGATGTGGGCCGAGGGTTGCAGGATCAATGAATCAACAACCAAATCATATCCTGGCATTAACAATTTCATGTATTCCTAATTAATAGTGAAACATACAGATATTGTGCAATTAATTAGTTTACCTCAACAGTCACCTCAAGCATGTTTCTCATAATAATTACTATTCTAAACTTTAAGTTATATTATAGAACAAGGGCCACCATAAGGGCCATCATCTGAAACACTTCTGAAAGAGCCCAAAATAGACTGGGCTGTCAGGGCAAACACTCTAAGATAAAAGGCTTTGAGCCTATTGTATTAGGGTGCTCTGATTAAGTGAAGAATCATCTCCACCAACTAGTAGCCAGCCAGGCTAGCTAGCCACCTGGAATGTGGTCCAAGTTCACAGCTACTCCGCTCAGATTGAGGGATAGTTGCACAGCTCCAGAAAGGATACTAAGCTGTGAAAGTTGTCAAGCAAGCTTCTGTCACAAACCACACACACTCAAGGTTGGGCCAGAGCTAACTCAGATAAATGCGGGCAGCTGGGCCAGCCTCAATATCAGCCTTCAAATAAAGAGATGATATTTCAAATCTTTTCCCTAGTTTAATTCTAATTAAGTGGAGAGCAAAAGATCATACTGTTGCCATACAGTATTAAACCCTATAGTAAAATATAGAGACAACAACTTATGAACCTATATCCAGAAGTAGAAAGAACTATCCCAAATTCTTTGGGCCTTGGGCTCTTTCAGACTTGCTACTTCTGATGACAACAAAATATTCTGGGCCAAAAATTACGCCAAAGTCACAGGTTCTCTGTACTTTCCTAATGTTAGAAGACTTAGGATCTCATCTGGCTGATGATAAAATACCATGGTCCGCAATTTTCTGAAACTCACTATAAATGTCTAATAATATTTTAATTAAAATTCATCTTTCTCTTCTAATATTGCTTTTTTGGAGCATTTCTTGTTTTTGATAGCACAATAAAGAACAAATTTAATAAAAAACATCAAATCTTGATAATAACCAAGAGGATAAACTTATTTACACCTAACTGTATTCCTTTTACCAATATCAGCATGTCAAATTATTAGCTATCTCAACATAATATTTAATGAACTCACCTAAACAACCTTTTATTGCTATTTAACTTTGCTACTAAAGTTTCTGCATATTAATTGGTATATAAATAATACCTCGTAATTTGAGTCCTTGCAATTACACTTGTTATTTCAAGACACTACTAACCTTATTTTAGTCAGCCATCTCAAAAATTAATATGATAACAATAAAAATAGGCTAAAAACCTCAAAATATGTAAGGATTAGCAAGGTTTCTGAAAAAACTATAAAGATTGTTCAATTATGAATAAAAAAATAAGTTCAAAAAGCTCTTCATCATCTATGTTGACAGAGAAAAGTAGGCCCAATAATTTGAAAAATCCTGTTTAAAGCAGTAGATAGCTGGTAAACTTCCTGGTAAATGCCAAATATAATACAAAACTTGCTGACTGAAATGTTTTTAAAAGAAAAACTAAATATCAATCCAAGCCAATTGAAACTTTGTAAGTCATCATATGCCAAAGCAACCAGCTAGATCAGAAAAGACTCATAATTAAATGCTCAATTTATTTTGATGTTATTTACTTCAAAAACACTAATTCATGTAAAGCAGATAATAAACCTATTTCAAAAGCCTTTATTAAAATTCATTTTTTATTTTAACTGCATGTTTCTGAATTATAAAAATCAATTTAAAATTATTGGTGGGGCTAACTAGACTAATAAATGTCTAAACACTAGACTGGCTTTATTAGTAAACATCAGCTCTGATAATATTAAAGAGATAAAAGTTTCAACAAAAAAATTATATTAATAACAACAGATAAAGTATTAACAAAAATGACAATAAAACAACTAATTAAAAGGAAAAACCCTAACTTTATTAACCTTAATGTGGCCAAATAAACAATCTTACACATCTTTTATTTGATCTTGATTATTTTAATGTTATATTTAAAAGAATTAGATGTCATAATCTGAGCATATATATCTTTTACATTAAATATTTTTTACATCTTTTGATAGCAATTTGAATGCTTTGAGCCAGAAGCCTGGTTTAATAAAACTTTTACTGAGAAGTCATAAAAAGCTTTTGGTTTAAAATTTTGCATAAAATTCACAAGGCTATAAGCCAATGCTTAACTTTTGAGCTCAGCACCACATTATTTATTAAAACTTTAAAAACTATACAAAATTCTACTCATAAACCCAAATTAAAGTATACAATAACAGACAGGTGTTATTTGAAGATAAAATCTGCCTTTAATATTGACTTACAAGGAGGATAAATCTTTATCAAAGTACTCATAATAAGATACCTGAACTATGATATCATTGCCAACATAAAATGGCTCACCAGAGTCAACCTAAAAACTACTGAAAAGCAAAAATAATGACAATTGGTGGAAAAAATGTAAATTTACATTGCTAAAAGATTAAAAAGATCTAATTCCTAAGGATACATTGTTTTACAAGTAAATAATACAGGCAGTCTGAAAATTTAAACCAAAAAACATATCAAACTTCATGTGCCACAATTACACAAATGACAACAAGACTTTTTAAGGCCACTAAATTACCAGAACAATATAGCTCACTCAAAGAGTATAAAGATATGTTCAAAGATTATCAAACTGAACTTCCTACTGAAAAAAGCTAAACACACAATAACACTACAAAAAGCAATCTTTAAGTCAGTATCACCATATTATTTATCATAAATATAAATAAAACACCCCAAGGAATATATTGATGCCAACATAGAAAGAGATTAATACTTGTATTAGATTTATCATGAAAATATGCTTTATTTTTAAAAAGTAAATAAATAATTCATATAATTGTAACTAAATAGAGAGATTTCAATGCAGGACTGTCAAAAAATACATTTTTCTCTTAACAAAATGCCTTTTGCATACTGCTCAGGCCAAAGATATTCACCCAAAAATCCATACCAGGCCACAGAAAATCCATGGTTAATGAAAAATCATGCTAAAAAATGTTTGAAACACATCATAGAATCTTTAAATGCAAACCTAGGAGCTCTGAAATGCCAGATACACCAGTAATTTTGCCACAACAATGAGCTGAAGCTTAAACGGCCTCACAAATAATTCAGACTATCTAGGCAATATTATAACCTTATTTAAAGTTAAAAACACACCAATTATCTAGGGGACACTTAATTAATCCTAAAAATATATTTTTAAAATCTTTAAAACATATGCCTTTTAAATCAAAGATATCTCTTTTAAGTCATTTAGTATTAGATGTCAGATTTCACATGTGATTATCAGTGTTGAGGCTATTAAGCAGATAAACCAATAATCATTCCAAAGCAGGACATTTTTTAAGACACTAGCATACAGCAGAAAATGTATCACAGATGCTGTAAGGCTGTCAGCCCACATAACTGGTTTGCCCAAATGCAGTGAAAAGATAATCAATGAGGCTTCAGAATGAGATGCAGGCTTGCCAAAGCACCCATTTTCTGACACTTCAATAATACAGATCATTGTAAGATGATGAAAATAATACAGCCTTGGTAAATGTGATGACATTAAACAACCTGATGTATAAATTACTTGCCTGTCTTTTATAGAAGCTATACATTGATATCACAAAAACAGGAATATCTCATTCATGAAAAGGATTGCTGGGAGCATACATAGCTGTAATAAAAAGCAAAGCCAACTAAAAGGCACTCTAATCATAAGAGCCTTTATAATAAAAAATTATGGATATAGTTTAAGCCTCAAAATGATTCAGCCTGCAAAAATAGATGCAGCTAAATAAGTCACTCTGCATAAACGTTCTAGTTTAGGCAAGGTTCAAAACAAGCTATTGCTGACACCTGTCCTGGCTTGGCCTGGCTAGGTAAGACTATCCCATCAAACTTGGAACTAGCTAGCTGAAGCTATATACTTCTGAGTCAATCCTCAGAGAAATACTCTCAACACTGCTCAACCAACACATACCACCCCATGAAAAACCTGCCCATCTCAGGCTTTAAATGATGCTGAGCGCTAGAAAGTCAAGGGTAAGAATTATTTACCTCACAACTAACAAGCAGATGCAGCACTAAGGCAGCAACAATTGTTAGGCCTCACCCAAGCCAATCATCTATACTAGACACCCAGAAAAACTGCATGGTGGCCTGGCCAAGGGCAGAACATAAAATATACAATGGTCAAGTGTACATACATAAAGAAAAACCAAGCAATAAAGCACTGCACCTCATCATCTACCTCATAGCAAGCCTGAGACTTCACAGCTAAATCACTATACAGACTCATCAACCTTCTTGTTTTTAGAAATAAACACTATGAGTGCTTTGTTGCCAATAGTGCACCTGAACTAAAAGGTGAGAAACTAAACAGCTGATATAAGAGAAATGGCATCAGGCACTCTTATATCATCATCTAGATGACAGGCTGATAGTTGGGTAGAAGGCTGCAGCTGCAGTCTTATACAACTTTTGGCAAAGGCAATTAATAAGAACATAGACCAGCCTGATCTCTGAACATTAGCCATGTCTCTGGACCATGCTAGGAAATAAATAGATTATTTTCTGCTGGAACCAACTTACAGGGTTGGCATAAAAATCCAAGAGCAAAACTGCCCAAGCTCACCACCACATTAAAGTGCAAACCACTGTACAAGGTACCGCCCCAAGCCGGAAACAGCACTGCTCAAGGCTAGGCTAGCCTTAGGCCAGCATGGCAGCACATGACGGGTTGTCATCATAGGGACATCCAAAACCAAGCCAACCTTGGCATGGCTGCTGGCTCTCACCAGAATACGATGGGCTCTGGTCACAACGGCCCTGGAAAACAGACCAAACCTATCTCAGCCCATACCCAGTAAAGTTCAGGCACACATGGCAGATTAAAAACTGGCACTAAAACTGCCCCAGAATACCAAGGCAGCTAAACTCATTATTCTCTCACTTATAAGCAGACACATATTAGGTCATCCAGCAGCTATTCCTACAAGCCAGGTGTCAGCTATTACCTCATAGTGAGAGTAATTTTTCAGATGACAATGTGAGCCCTGTGAACCAGATGGAGGGATGGTTCACCTTTGGCTGAACCGGTTGCCTGTTCAGCTACCGGACTAACCCCGCTCTATCCTCATCCACCAGGATGGATCCAGCATGGGGCACTACATTTCTGAACGGCACCTCACAGCTAAAAGCTCCCTTCAAGGCTCTACTTCAGATACCAATTTGTTTTTGTGTGCTCTCTGTAACGCCGGTGCTTGACCATGCCAAGCTAGGCCTACCAGGGTTGGTTAGGAAATTACAGTTAGCCAAGCTATCAGAGGCTGCAGATACATGGCTTCCCGGATCCTGTCCAGGCCTTTATCTTGCAGCTCAGGGCTTGAGTTGGGCTTGCTCAGGATTTGTATGCTTTCAACCTGGGTCCTGATCCTAGGAGAGACATGGCGCTTGGTGTTGAGAAAGCAGCATGAACAGGTTGAATGCTGCAACCGACTAAGCTGCACCCCAGATGCCCATCTTTGTGGCCTGGTGAGAACTGCAAAATGGCTTTTTGAGAGCTTGGCCTCCTGATGCAGGCTTTGTAAGCTGGTGCAAAGCTTTAAATCTATACAATTGTGGGATAAAAGTTGAGGATGCTGTTATAGTTAATCTACCAGGATGTGTAGTTGAACGCTGTATCAGAGACACTTGTTAAAGGAGATCCTCTGGGACATAGATACACTGCTTAGCTCTGGGTAATGGCTAGGGCTGTATCTTGAGCCAGCACTGGGCAAGCAAGCCTTGCTTCAAGGTCTTTCAGATCCCTTAAGCTTTCTTTATTGCCAAGATTACCGGTTTCTTTATGGTAGAGAGGTGTGCAAAAGCTCTGGTGATCCTGAAACCTTCAGAGAAGATCATCTGGCTAGCCTGTCTAATTTGTCCAGCATTCAGCTGGTGGTGCTCTCATGACTAAGATTTGGATTTTCTGATGATGAAGCTACCTAGATGCAGTGAGATATGGACAGGTATTGGGTTCTGATAAGTTTGGAAAATCTAATAGGTGGCTGAGCCTGGGATAACTCTGAAATCAGAAAAGAGTTAAAGTTGGTGAAAAATGCAGCTATGCTCTTATAGACCAAGTAGCGTTTGGGAATGATGGGCCTGTAGTGTAGAATATTTGGCTTTTGGCATCCTGGTATGGCTTTTTGGTGAAGCCAGCTTTCTCTGGAAAGCTGAGAATGCTGAAACATTTGAAAGAGTAAGATGCAGATAGAAAGTTGCTACCAAGGGTGCACCTATGCTGTATAGGCAGAGTTATAGGTGAGAGAAATAGAGGATCTGAGATAAAATCTTTAGTTAAAAATGGGTTGAATGGATAATGTTGGGACCTTTAGGGAAAAGTGCCCTGGCACTAATGGTAAAACAGCAGGGTTGATCCCCTGGGAAGGGTTTGATTCAATCAAAGAGACTTATGACTTGACTCAATTCACCAATGGCCTTAAGTCAAGGCAGGTCACATGAGCCTACTGTCCAAGACACCATAGCTGATGACTTGCAAATATGGGGCAAACCCAATTTGCTTCAAGAATGGTGCTGAAGTTAAGGGAACGCTCATCCCTGAAGCTAAATCACAAGCTAGATAATTCCTTATTCCAAAAAAGCCATCATCTGGTCTAAACCTTTCTTCCCCATTTTCTGGAACTCTGCTAAAACAGCACAGTTGCTGCACCAATCTGAGTGTAAACTGGTGAAGACGTGGGTTAGAAGGCTAGCTTTTATCAGGCTTCGCTCAATGGACATAGTTCAAGTGGTGGCTATAGGTCTGAGGCGGGTTGAGATGTGGACCTAAGGGTATATTATGGGACAAAGCCTTTTCAAGGTTGCCCCGGCAGCTTTGCCAAGCTGATTCATTTGATACATGTGATTTACTTTTTGGGGCCCTGGTTGCCTTGGGGCCGTATGCCTTTCTTAGCAAGGAGATGCGAAGTTTCATGGACGTTTTTAACTTTCCCCGTATCTTTTGTGTAGGCTGGGTGAAGCCTCTTTAAAGATCTGAAGCGGCAACCTTGGGGATTTCACCTCCAATGTTAGGCGCTTATCCTGGGAGCTGATTTTCGAGGTAGATATCCGAAAGCAGGAGATGCCTGGGGGTGCTCTCGATAGATAGCCTGGCCAGCGATTGGCTCTCAAACATATTTGGGCAGCTGGTTTATTCGGGGGATATTCGTATGTCCTCTTGCACATTGGGGTGGGCGGAAATCGAGTTTTTCATCGGCTGTACGCGTTGAATGTGACTTAGATTGGAATGGCCTTTTCAAGCTATATCGTCCTTTAAGAGTTAACCATATGAGGTGTATTGAATTTGGTGGATCTGCTGTTTACGTTGTGGATTACCGATACGCTTAGGCCGGTCGGCAGTGGCAAACTTCAAACGCCAGCCTTTTGCCCATCTATCATCTTTAAGGTTGGTTGCCTAAACAGTTTAGGGTGGCTAAGGTATGGTTCAAATCTGGGGATCTGGTTGCTTTAAGCGGTGGTCGACATCCCCATGGTAAGCCAACTTGCTGTAAGATTATGGGTTGCGGTTGAATTCCCATCTAATGGGGTATACAGACGCCTGCTTGTTTAAGTTGTAGAGTTAAAGATATACATGCCCCAAGTTGAAGCTACCGAAGCCTGGGCCGTGAAGTGTACACACGATATGGTTCGCTCTGATCCTTGATGGAAATGTATGTTAAATTGGACTTCCCTTTTCACTTTGACGCCTTGCGGATGGCTATAGATTTGCTTGGGAGATGGGATTTGTGAGCCTTGAAGCAGTATATTTAAACGAGCATGGTTACACCGTATAAACTAGTGCATATATATGGGTTGGGCCAGATCTACATTAGAATGTATAGTCGCCCTCATAGGAGACCGTGATATATAAAATGGGAAAGTTTGGGCCAAAAACAAAAGCCAGGTTTTTTTGAAACCTAGCAAAGGCAAGGTTGAAGAACACCCCGTTTGAAAAGCGGAAGAAACAGTTTTTAGAGGTTACTTGTGGAGAAACAATATGGAAGAATGAACATTGGGATAAATATTAGAAAGGGTAGACCCAACCAAAGGAGACTTTTACCCTTTCTGTTTGAATAATCTTATGCTGCCAGTGGAAAGGCATAAGTTAGCCGCATCAAGGTGAATTTCTTGGAGTAGAAAAATACTTGAAATAGATCACTAGGCAAAAGGAATGTATAGATACTATTCTAACCTTTAAGAAATCAGGATATTGTAACTTTTACAAGCGAACAAAAAAGCTATTGTTGCCTGAAATTACGGTTCCTAGCTGTATATTATTTTAGTAAGAAGTTGGCACTACGAAATCCAAGACGATCTAAATGGAGCAACATGGCAAAGCTTTAAGTAGAATAGGATATTTTTTCCAACAATGATAATAATTTATTGTTATTGGCATCTTAGAAAATTGCTGTACAAATAATGTTTTAAGTTTATGGATTTCACAGACAAGTTGCAATTTGAAGTATTTCATTTACTTAATCACTGATAGTGATGATTCGGCTCTTAGCCGCTAGGTAAACCGGATCTGCTATATATTTGAAAATTTTAAAATAAATCTTGATCTTGAGTGATCCAGAGCTAGAAACTGGCCGCGGCTGCCCAAGGCTTGGCCGACGCAGCCCTAATCACTATTATCAGGACCCTTTTATTTTCACTAGGCAGCAGTAGGGATGCTTCGGCTCAGCCCCGGCTGCCCCCGGCGCTATTGGCCGCTACAGCTAAAGCGGAACTGTAATATATTTGAAGATTTAAAATAAATCTTTGATGGGAGTGACCCAGAAACTGGCCGCGGCTGCCCACGGCTTGGCCGAAGCAGCCCTAGACATCAGCCATTTTAATTGAAGCTGCTTGGGTTATGGTTATCCATGTGGGGCTATGCTATTGGGTGGTTTATATACCACTTAACAGAGCGTAGTGGATCAGTTGGCCGTCCCGACCAATAAGATTCAGCCATGTGTAAGCTTGGTTCAGCACGCATCGACAAAGTTTGTCGGTAAAGTTCTCTCAAAGGACAAGGGAAACTTAGCTCAATGTAAAGTGTAGTGGCAGCTAGGATGGCTATTGCGTTTGTAGGATCCACGGATTCATCTGGTACGCTAGGCTTAATATTATGTTGCTACGCTCCTTTGTAAAAAGTTTTCAAGCGTAAAGAGTAAATTCGTTAAAATTTAAAAATAAGTTTTGGTTTACTTCAACCTTTTCCTATATCATGTTTCTCACAAGAGTACTACAACCATAGCTTTTAGACGCAAGATGGTTGCAAGGATTCTGGTAGACTATTGTTCAAAGATAAGATGTGTTAAGAGTTAGAATTCACAAGAGAGTGAACCATGGCCTTTGCGTGCAGATGCACTGACCTGTGCTCTTCAGATTGGTGATCCGATGGGTGGGTTTTGGCTGGACACCGGAGCGGATCGGATCGGGATGGGGCGTCTGTGTTAATCCAAACGCCCTTTAATTCCACTTGCCACTGCAGGCTTGAAATGGAGGTAAGGCCAATGGGTGAGGTTGAGGAAGGGGTGGACAATTGCCATTAGGTGTGATCCAAATTGCACCAGCGAGTAAATAAATCCCTGGGCTAATCCCACGGCATATTTAAATGTCATATTTAAATGTCGTATTTATTTATCATATTTAAATGTTATATTTATATGGCATATTTATATGGGTTTATTAACAAAGTGGGGAAATTCGATTGTAGCAATGTTGTTTCTCCTTAGATAAGCGTGGCCAATCAAAACGCGGAACCTGGCCAATCAGCTTTAGATGGAATTGCATTTTCATAGCCTTGTGACATATACATAAGTGTATTTATATTTGGCAAAAAGAATTCCTCACCAATTAAAATCCACTTGGATTTAAATTATACTTGCTCAATTCACATATCCTTGTTCACTACAACATGTCTGATACCAGTGGGTACAGCCAGAATGGTTTAAAGTGGCTCGTGTGGAGATACACTATCCAATATATACCCCACACCTGCTCCCACAACCACAGCTTCACTCTGGGAGTCACATGCCTTGATCCCATTTAACACTTTACATATGCTGGTTCACAATATGCCTCTCAACTCTCTCCCATCTACCACCTTCCCGCAGTTCAAGGAGGATGGCGCCTGGCCCGCCGCCCAAGCCATGCAGAACTACGCCGCATTCCAGCTGCAGACCTACCCTGCCTATACCCAGTGTTATACGCCAGAAATCCCAATGTACAGCCAATCCCACTCTCCTCCCTCCTTCTCCGATGTCAACCTTGCTTATGTGACTCCAAAGTCAGAGGACCTGTACTACAGTATGCCCTATTCCAACGTCAGCGTCAACCCCCTGAACAGCAACCTGGCCTTCCACCCAGGATCCTTTATCAGCCCATATGCCCCCCCCTGAGAACACCGCCCCCGCCATGAACTACCCTCCCTTTGCCCACCCCACCATCTTCAACCACGGCGCATACCTCAACGACCTGAGCTGCGCCTCCAAGCAGTTCCAGTGTAACTACCCCGGCTGCGGCAAGCTGTTCAAGCGCACCGAGCACCTCAAGCGCCACCTCAACACCGTCCACACCGACTTCAAACCATTTGTATGCCGTCACCCACAGTGCCACAAGCGCTTCTCCAGGTCCGACAACCTCAGCCAGCACCTCCGCACCCACCGCCCCAAGCCCAACAAGCCCCACCCCTAAGTAACCCCCTCGATGGGTATATTATCCCCTCCCATGCTGAAGACATTCAATAAACCTCCAAGCACTGCTGATCCACCTTTACTGAACATCCCAAGGAAGCTATTTACAACCCTTTAAATAAACTTGGTGCGTGGAGCAGCTGTCTGTTATGGGCTAGCCCCACTTGTAGCGATAGCTTTAGGCCAAACCCCAAAAATCTTTTACCCTCGCATCTTTGAATGTTTACCCTTTCCAAACAGAGTTGAACTATTAAAGGGTGTTTTTAAGAAAACTATCAATTTTCTTCATCTGCAAATATTTGTTTAACGCAATGGAATCACATCTGATGTATGATTGGTGGAAATAGGGGGATTTAAGCCGAGCTCCGTCAATAGAGGTTGGCTATAAAAGCAACCAGCCCAGCCCTTATAAGCTAGATATCCTTTTAAACCACGCCGCCGAGAGAACAAGATCCTATAAAAGTCATTACAAATTCATGGCTAGAAGCGTTGTTACCGAGATAGACGATGATATATCTATACAAACCCGTAAATACTGCTATCGGAAGGGATACCTATTCGATCAAACCAGTCAACGAAGCCATTAGAATATCTACTATCGTTGGGGGTAGGACACGCCATCTCGAAAACGCCAACTTGAATTTATTTAACGATGCATTTTTCGCGTTAGGACCAATGGATCGTAAAAAATAAAATAGATGATAAAATGTTTAAAATTCACTCATGATTTTATATCGCACCATCTCAAAAGTGAGCAAATTGATTTTGCCATTTCAAGCCAAAGCAATTAACCCTTGCTCCGCTAAATTTATTTACATATGAAATCACTTAGCACGGGGCACATTTGCACCATCTCAAATTTACACCATTTATCACCTAATTAAAAATGTTTATGCTGGTATTAAATCAAAGCCTGTTATATATAATCATAAGGTGTTCTTATAGTGTTAATCATAAGACACCTATAATACAAACAATCTAAAACAACACCACTAAGGCAGTCCTACTATTGATTATCACTGTTGTTTAAAATAACACAAATTTGCTATATGTCTTTTATTCCTTATCTATACAGGGATACATTGAAGAAGTTTCTCACAATAATTTTTTTGTAAGTGGTTTTGATATATGAATCATAAATTATGTCATTTTTATTTGCTACATTTCAAATTATACTGGGTTTCATATCCCCTAACTGTTTTGGCGGGCATAATGCAAGAGGGAAAATAAGAAAAAATTGCCTATGACACCACAATACACCATCAATTACCAAATCTCAATCTTGCTTTCCGTTTTTTAAAAGTATACTTTCACACCAAACATTACTTTAGTAAAAGATGTAAGAAAACTTATAAAGCTTTTCATACTTGCACCATAATAAAAACATCCCTTCTAAAAAAATAAAAGGCCCTAAAATTCTGACACTATATATTTTGTTTCATGAAATCTTTTGTGAAAATCCTTTATACCTTTATATTAAACCTGTTCTCATATTTTTCTTTAAAAGCTGCCCCAATTAGCTATTTTTCAGCTCTGATCTTGTTTCAGATGCCTACCAAATTCACTAACAAAGTTACATCCAAGGCATCTATGGCCTTCAAGGGCAAAATCAACCCTGTCAAGGCTAAAAAGAGTAATACTACCTCTAAAAAAACAGTCTGCTAAGGCCAAAGCACTTTCAATACATTTTAACAAAGCCCAAAGAAAACAGTTTTACCTCTCTTCACTATTAATTTGTGTACTTTTTTTCTGATCCTTGGAAAAAGCTGTTGAAATTTAACTGCTACTTTGATCTTATCTCAGAGCCATAGAAGAAGAAGGTGCAGTAAGACAAGCCAGCTGCTATTGCTAAAAAGAGATTAAGCTGTGAGATATTCACACCACCCACAACATATGCAACAGAAAGTTTTCACTGGTTCCACTCAATTTACTGAGAGTTACCTTATAATGTCAAAAAAGTATAGTGCTGGTTTTTTTACAGGAGTGTAGCTTCAACTGCAATGACAAGAAGAAAGAAATCTGCCAACATCACTTCAAATGTGATCATCTTGACTGCCCAAAAAAGCTCATCACTTATGAGTTTACCAGATTTGAGGCATTGAATGTTGGCCATGACTGTCATGAGCTATTGTTGTGACTGTGCTGTTTTAGCAGAGTTACAGGGGGGAAATAATTGGAGACTAGATAATATTCTTTATTGAAAGATAATTTTTATATAGTCATTCTGAATCAGCTAGGGTAACATGATTGTGAAGATCACTTGGCTGGAGGGTTGAGGGGATGACTTGATCCTGTTAGTGAGTCAAGCACTAAATTGAGTCATCCACTGTAGAGGGATCATCATTTAGTTGTGTTTCTGGATTTGAAATTTTGAGTCAACTTTCACATTTGGCTACAGATCACTAGAAAGTCAGACTGCAGGTCTCAAGCACATTTAGTTGAAACCTTGCTAGGAGGTCAACCCTGTTGTTTTGACACTATTTAATTCTTTCTACCAGCTGATCTTCTGGTTTTTTTGCTGGTTTATTTTCATCACTAAGAACAAAACCTTAACTGAGATAATTGATGGTGCCCTCATCAATTTAAATGAATCTTAACTTGCCTCTGTTAATGACAATGTTAAACTACAGAGATAACTCACTGATCAGAGGTATGTTCTGAGCACTGAAAAGATCAGTACAACATTTATTGACCAGTTAATCCTAACTGAAGAGCAGAAGCTATCCTGCCATTAAAAGCACTTTTTTACATGATAACAGAGTTACTACAGAGGACAGAATAATTTTCTTTGCTACCTTCCAGAATTTTCACAAACTCCTCAATTGCAAGACCTGGCTTGCAGATGATATTTTATCCACCTGCCCAAAGCTTTTCAGCCAGCTTTGAAATTTTTTATGGGAAGATTGGTAATATTGTTTTTTCTCTGGTTTTTACTTTCTTCAAAACAAAAAACAGAACACTTATGTCTGTGCTCTGAAAATTCTAAAAAAACTGGGTGTAATCATTATCACACTAGAAAAGGATACCAAGAAGACCAGAGAGTGTAAGAAAAAGACCCTCTTTCAAGAAAAAATGTCTCTAGATCCAAAAAGCAGCCTGAGAGCTTGCCTTATCACATTCATCTTATGGTTGAATTTGAGCAGAATCAGACCAATGCCTTTATTAAAGTCTTTCAAAGCTCTCCTTAGGGGTGCTATTTTTATTTCTGACAAGCACTCTGCCATAGCCTTCAAAAATTCTCAGACTTGCACAAGCTCATTAATACAAAAGGGACTAAATAGGCTAAAAAAGTTTTTAACTGCTTTGTTACCCTTGCCCTGGTTAGAAAATAGAAGAGAAATGACTTTTATGATGCCCTACTTTGTCACCCCTACATTATTGCCAATCAGTTAGCCTTTGCCTTTTTCATTGTTTATTTTGAAACTCAGTGGGTTGAAGTATTTCAAGGAGCACATCATATCAGAAAATATGGTAACTCAATCATCTAAAACTTCTTCAAGCAGATCAAAGACAGCCTTATCAAGACCATCTCTTTTCCTGAATGATGGCACAGTCAATTTGCAACTAGGGCCTGGGTAAAAAATCCCAAGTTTAATAAGATCCTCATTCACCTCAAGACCTAGCAAGCTACATTTGCCCGCCTCTTTTTGACTGGAATGAAGAACAAAAATGGACCCCCTAAACTAACCGAGGCAGTGAAAAATATCAGAAAATAAGCAAGGCAGCCCTTGCATAATATCTCAAGGATAGTAAGCTTAAACACTTGCATCCCATCTCTGTGGCTCTCTTCATCAGTGTATGAGCCTTTTCTAAATAAATCCTTCTTATCATTATATTTTTATTTTAATTGTTTTTGAAAATTTTAATTTTTTAGAATTTTAAAATATTATATATTTATAGTATAAAGTATAGCACATAGATAGTTATAGATGAAAATGGCTGCTTTTGAATGTCTTTACTTTGGGAATTTACACATTCTTGTTGTTATAATTGAGTCTTTTTTATTGCAGATTTAGAATTCTGAGCCCTTTAATAGCCTAGCCATGATTTTTTAATTTTTTTTTAGCTTCAAACATAAATACTGCTTGATTTAGTAGTTTGATTAGTGGACATGTCATAAATTGAGATGTGTAGCTACTATTTCTTTTAAAATAGCGCTTTTAAGATGTTGTTTTTGAGATGGCATGCTGTACCCTCAAAACAGAAGTCAACGGATCTAATGTGGCTCCACACCAATCTTTTTAGAGATCACTGTTTTTTTGAGAAACCCCCCAGCTTCATTTTAGGCCGGCTAGAATTTAGATTCATAATATCCATCAGATTAGAAATACTTGACAATAAAATTTACTAAGATATACACTCTTTTTTTATTTTAGTTTTTTTTAATAATTTTAATATGTCTTTTTCTAAAAAAAATCAAGTCAATAAGCTATTTCCTGGTCTTGATAAAGTAATTCAGGAATATGGTATTGTTGTAACTGTGCTGTTTTAGCAGAGTTAAAAAGGGGGAAATGATTGGAGACTAGGTAATGTTCTTTATTGAAAGATGATTGTTATATAGTCATTCTGAATCAGCTAGAGGGAAAATGATTGTGAAGATCACTTGGTTGGATAATTGAGGGAGTGGCTTGATCCTTGTAGAGATTCAAGTGTTTAATCAAGGTATTCATTGTGTGGGAATCACTATCTGGTCATGTTACTAAGTTTGGAAATTTGAGTCAACTTTTGAATTTGGCTTTGGGTCACTGGGAAGTCAGATTGTGGGTCTCAAATCCATTTATTCAGAACCTTGCCAGGGGGTCACCCCTGTTGTTTTGACATCCCCTTTAGATGAGGGTAAAATTCCTCAGTTGAAAGGTTGGCTGAAAAATTAATAGAAGCCCAGGCGTTGTACTGTACCAGCTGTTGTTTTATTGCAGAAAGAACAGTCTTGCGCTGGTTCTGTTGGGCCTTACAGGGGCGTAATTAGTTGTGATATAGGACTTTGTCCTGATTCTGTTTTCCCAGACCTTGTACCAGATAAGTGTTATTGTTGTTTATCTTTAGCAAAAGGGTGGGCCCACTTTCTCTGGCTGTAGCTTACTCTTATATGAATTTGTCACTCATAATTCATTGCCAACTTTATGACTGTCTTGGATAGGGACAAATGTGTCTTGTACTTGTTTGACTTTCTTTTCTTCTTGGTCACAATTGGTATGAAGTATCTGTAGATATGAAAAGAAAGGCACTTTGTTGGATATTTCTAATTTGGACCTAGTAAGGGCTTGGACAATGTTTGGTTGTGTTCCATACACAAGTTCAAAGGGGCTCTCCCCAGTGGATTGGTTTACCCAGGTGCAGCACACAAGAAGTGAAGTTGCCAATTGTTTATGCCAGTCCTCAGGTCTACCAGCAGTAAAATTAGCAAGGGCTTGCACTAGGCTACCACTTAGTGTCACGGTAAGTTTCATAATACCGGGGATCATTTGGCCAAATAGAAAAGCTTGGAAAGCCAGAAACCCTTTAACAAAACTGACTGATTTAACAGACTTGAATCAAACAGTTGATTGCAAATGGGTTACGGCTGCTCCAGTTTGCCGGTCAAATCCAATTCCCCCTGTAAGTTGACGTTGATAAATTGACGTAACTTGAGGGTCACCAGATATGAACTTATTTATCAGCATGGTCATCAGAAATTGGTCACCCAAGGTTTCTTTGCAACCTGGACCAGATACTCACTTGACAATGTGGAAGGAATAGGAGCTCAGGATCCAGGCGGTATTGTTTAGTCAATTTTTGATATATATTGAATAATTTTCACTGTATCAACTCTAAGAGTTGAGTCCTCCCAAAAATTTACTCAATAAAAAGCATATATCCCTTGGTCTAATTTAAATTTTTAAATGCATCCTGTAGTTGGATTGTTGCGCTACATTCCCTACAATCTGATTCTAAGCCGGATCATTACTGAAAGATGGGGCCCTACAGTTGGGTCATTATTTGTTAGATTAAGCCAGGGCGCCAGCTTAAGCATTTCAAAGCCTTTTAACTTCTTTGGTATCATTTAAGTCATAAACTTATGTTTTTTGAACATTAATATAATGCTTAGTTTACTTAAGAAAAGTTTAAGAGTGTAAAATATAAAAATAATAGAAATAAATCTTATTTCTATTAACTGTATTTTTTGCTAAAACCCTTTTTTCTATTTTAATAAGCCAAGAATCAAATATATGAGTTGCATGAGAGAGTAATAGCAGCCCCAAAGCTATAATTGCTATTACCCTATCTTTGGCTCATATAATTAATTTATTAGTTATTTTTAGAAAAAAAAGTTGTTGTATTTAAAAGACTATTTACCCTATGTGAAATATAAGTTTTTGTTATGTGTCCAACTTCATGAACATGTCCTACTAATCATTTAGTAGTATCAGCTCTCTTTGTTTCTCTGTCATCTATGCAGAACTTTGCACAATAATTTATTTTGGAGTACTCCTTAATATCCTCAAATGTCAAAGGTGAAACATACAGCTCACCATCTTTCATTAAATATGAAAGATTAACATAAAATGCTTTGACTTCAAGCCAGCTTTTTTTAGGCCTAGATTTTCTATCATAGATGTGAAAAAAAGGTTTTTTGGGAAACATCTGAATTATTTACAAGTGTCTCATATAAACCCTTTCTTTCTTTCTTTCTCTCACTCAAAAACCATTTTGAGATCATTTATATTTTGTATATACATCTCATTTTCCTTTTGTTTAAATATTTTAGATAATACACCAAAATGACCATCAACAATAATTTTGCCATGACACTCAACAAATCTATTAAACTCAATTTTTCTTTTTATAATTTTAGGTACCTTTTTAAAAAGATAATATAAGAATTCATAAGATCTGAAATGATTACCATTATCAGTCCAAACTTTAATATTTTTAATATTCTTAAATTTATTATTTTTAAGCAGACTTATCAAACACTGACCTGAAAACAAAGAGTCATGAGATAAAATTTTAGATAAAAAGTCATGATACTCATATTTAATTTTCTCATTTTCTTTAAAAGCAATTGCAAATCCTAATAAAAAATAGGTATTTTCTCATAAAAACAATTATTTGTCTCTATAGGACCCCAACCTATTTTAAAGTTTTCTTTATAGTCTATTACTATAACACATGAATTATTATCAAAATTATTTATATCACTAATATATTCTTTATTTTGATGCTTATAAAACTTTTCATGTAGGTCAATAGATCCCAAATTTTCTTTAATAGATTTAGGCAATGGCAACTTCTTTATACTCAAATCCTTTTTCTTCATTTCTAATGATTTTTTAAGTTGCAAATGTTACACATATCAGTTTGATTTTTGCTTTTAATTATATTATTAGGAATAAGCTTATAAAAAGTGGAAAGTGAAATAGAAATATTGTTTTTTATTTTCATATCTTCATAAATTTCTTTTTTTGTTTTCAATAGTGAGTATTTTATTTTAGTTGAGTATTCACTCAATTCTTTTTGTAATTCTTTATAAATCAATCCAGGGGATTCTTTAGTGAATTGGCTAGTTGAAAATGAATTTTTAAATATATGTTTTAAAATATTTTTTATGTTTTTTTTTACTGAATCATTTTTTCCTTTTTTATTTTTTGAATTTAATGATGCTTTTTTAGCATTTTTTATTTTTTTAGAATATGAATACTTGTTTTTTGTCATTTTAAATCCACAATCCCAAAGCTCTTTCAGACTGTAGCTTGATGTAATCAATGCTCTTAGGGAAGGAAGGTGCTTGGAAGGAGACTCTGACATCAATTCCTTTAGGTTGTTAAGGAAATCATCTGTCTTAGAATTTTGTATGACAGGTAAGAAGGTACTTTTTCCAAACTCTGTTTTTAATAAGAAATGCTCAACAAAGCTGTTAAAATCACTGCCAGCAGTTAAAAGGAATTCTTGTTTAAGCATAGAGATTCTTTCTCTCTTAGTAGAAGCCCCCAGTGAGAAGAAGGGTGTCATCTGAGGTGCAAACTTGATAGGTTCCATAATGATAGTGGTTGGGTTCCTTGGCTTGGTTCAGGCAGTTCTTGCTTGAAAATAGATGTGCAGTTATCAGAGAGGAGTAAAGGTGTGGATTGTAAAGTAAATTTCTGTAAAGTTGAGCTGTTTAAATACCATGTTAGCTGAGCTTTTGCACTACAGGCATAAATCCCCAACTGACCCCCAACTGATCTCTTTAATTTATCAATATCACTCCTGAAGTCTGATATCATTGTTTATTTACCCATTTTTATATTCTGGTTAACTGTTGATATTTCGACAAAATAGTACTTTAATCTCGCTCAAACTAGTATCATTAGAAAGCCCTTAATCTCAGCTTTCAGAATTGTGGTGCAACTATATGTTTCAATATCAATTTAGTATCTTGAAGTGGCTTTGAATGTAAGCTTATAAAATTATTATTTGAAATAAAATATGCTAATTAACTCTTAAAGTATGATATTTTAATCAGTAAACTAAATTTAAAGTATAAATCATTATTTAGCTTACTTTTAGTAACCAACTCAAAAACCTTTTTTTGAATAAACTTAAGTTTATTATAACCTTTAACAGTTCTTAAAAAATGAACTTTATATATTTTAAATCTATCAAAACAAAAATGCTTTTCTAATCACATATAAATATTTGCTTGTATAATTAAATTTGTATCTTATTTTTATAGATACAATGACTAAGATCATTTTTCATTTAGTTCAAATAAATTTTAACCTTTATAAAATTTAATTAAATAAAGCAAGATTTTGATACATTCTTTTTTATGTTTGAATTTTTTATACATATTATCTCTAGCATACAGTATAAAAATATAATTTATTAAATAGTTGTATAAAGCTATTTTATTAATATTAAATACTTAAAATTTTGAAAAGAAAAACTTTTACTCTCTTATAAGTTCTTATTATATATTTTCTATAAAATCTAACTTAAGAATAAATTACTTATGCTAAATGAGATCACTGAAATTTTAATAAAAGTTCAGTTTTAATTTTAGTTTTAGTTTTTTTAACTTTTTACTAGATTTTTTTATAAAAAAAATCCAAAATTATTTAATATTTATTTATTAAATATGCAAAAAGCTATCTGTCCTCTTTTTAAAAAGAGGGATTCAAAAATTATTATATTTTAAATTAAATACTTTAAAAAAGCTAAGATTTTAGGCAACAATTTAATTTCCAACAAAAAGCATCATATCAGTTTTTATTGTATTCTTATGTTGCTCTTTTTAGAATGATGTCATTTTGTACTAATTAGCTTTCAAGAAATAATGGTATATGAAATAAGATTGTTACTAGATTTTAATACAGTTTAATTTAGCTGTAAGTAGAAAATGATTAATTTAATATAGGTTTTTATATTATAAGGATTAAATAAGATTTATTTTGATAAAATTTTTGTAATTATTTAAATTTATTGATAAGAAAATTAAAACAAAATTTTAAAGTGTTAAGTAGCACAGTTAATAGGAAACAGATTAATCTAACAAATAATGACCCAGTTGGAACTTTGTTGTTGGCACCCCCCAATATTAATTTCATGCCTGCCAATCTTAGAGTTGTACCCCCTGTCTTTGAAACTGAAAATTGTGTTGCATCTCAACGTCCTGAATTTTATTCTGAAGACACTATGATGCTTTCACAGGCTATTTATCTTGGGCTAATTTGGTTAGGATGAATTGTTTTACTTAATCCTAGTATCTCAATTGGAAATTTTACAAAATGATATCTGAAGCCACATTGGTGGTTAATTGAAAACTCTATGTGGATTTGGGTGGTAATTCCCCACCACTTGGAAACAGCTTCTTACTATCCCACAATTTCTGTCACACTTAGCCACTCTACCTGGCGTTTGCCTGAGGGTGGTATGGTGTGAGTAATGTGTTTTTAACCCCATTTTTGGTAAGGTAAATATTTGTGTCTTTGGAGGTCAATTCTTTGCCCCTGTCTGTGATTAATAGTTCTGGATTCTGAGCTTACTGATAATTTTCTTGCCTATAAATTGTTGTACATTGTTGCTAGTGTGGGCTTTGACAGCCTGTGCTACTGGCCAGCAGGTAGCAAAGTTGATGGCAGTAATGACATACTTTATGTTGTTGTGCTTTCCTAGCACGGGTCCCACAATATCTAGGGATCACACTTTGAAAGGTAGCTAGGTAAATATAGGGAGCACAGATTTGGTGGTGTGTTGCTCTTGGAAAACTTATCACATACTTCACACTTATTGGGCACTTCCTATACGTCCTGGTATAAGGTTAGCCACCAGGCTTTTTAATTTAAGAATTTATAGATATTCCAGCTCTTACTATGGCCTAGATCTCTGTGATAGCACAAGATGGTATCAACTTGTTGTTGCAACAGGATGTAAGGGATAGTCACTATGTCTGGCATCTTCCAGTGGAGCATTCTGTAGACATCCATAAATAGGTATTAATTCTTGACAAAAGTGTCCCTGATAATATTGATGATGTTCAGGGGGAATCCTTTGTCCTTGGTCCAAAGAAAAAAGAGGGCCCAGTCTGGGTCTAGCCAATTTTGTCCTCTTGAGGCCTTTATGTATAGTTGTGAGAGGGTGTCAGCCGTGACAAATTCTGGTCAGGGTTTCTATTGTATATTGATGTTAAATAGTTCCAGAAACACCATCCAGCAAGCCTGTTGTCTGGAAATAATAGCTTGTGTCTTGAAATAGACAAGTGATTTATGATTGGTCAGAGCAGTAAACTCTTTCTGTCTTTCAAAGTATCAGCACTACTTGACTAAGCAATGGACAATGGTCAACAGCTTCTTGTCATAAATAGGATAGCAACACTCCTCATTGGTTAACTTTTGTGACTTGTAGGCCACTGGTAGGAAGTCTCCAGTAGCTGTCTTGATAAGCAGTACACCTCCAATGGAGGCATCAGAGGTGTTGGTTTCTATTTGGTAGTTGCCATCTTGTTTAGGATATTGAAGGATAGGGACAGAACCCAACAACTCTTTTAACCAACAGAAACAGAGAGCTTGTTAAAGAGTCCACACAAATTTAGACTTTGCGCTTGTGATGATGAACAATGATGACATGAGGATGCCACAGTTCAGTATAAAATTTCATACATAGGCCACCATACCCAAGAAGGTTCTGAGCTCCGCCTTGTCCTTGGGTGATGACATTTTACAAATATCCTGGATCTTTTGTGTATCTGGCTTGATATCTTTCTTGGAAACTATGTTCCCTAAGAAAGGGAGTTGTTTGCAATAGAATTGACACTTTAAGGGTTTGGCAACAATTTTGTGTTTCACCAGAGTTGCAAACAATGCCTCAAGAACCTTATGGTATTGCTTGAAAGTAGGAATGTATAAAATGATGTTGTTCAAGTATACCATTGTGGTTTTCCCACTGTGTGGTGCAAAAACTTCATTAATGAACGTGAAAAAGGTTGAACAAGCATTGGTTATCCCAAAGTTAAGTACAACACACTTGTATGAACATACTTTGTCCAAAATACGGTCTTGGGGATATCTTTCTCTTTGATAAAAATTTGGTTATACCCAGCAGCTAGGTCAATCTTTGAAAAGACTGTTGCCCTGCCTAAGGCATCAAAGAGGTCATTGATGAGTGGAAGAGGGTAACAATTCTTAATGGTTCCTTTTTTTTGAAGCGCAGTAGTTGGTTGCTAATTGTAGGGATACATCCTTCTTTGCCACAAAGAATACCACAGCCCCAAAATGCAACTGTGAGGGCTAAATGAGTCCCTTCTCCAGGGCCTCTTTGAATTAAGCACACAACACATTATCTTTGTTAGGTGTGATGCAGTAAATGGGTTGTGCCTTGGGGACTACCATTTTGAGTTGGATGGTGTGCTGTATGTGTTTATTTGGTGGCAGGCTTGGAAGGGCCTCCTTGAAGATATTTGGGTATAAGGACACTATCTCCCAATCCTGAGGGGTGAAATTATATTAATGGTCCTTGAAGTAAACAGCCTTAATCTACCACAAGTCCAATTGATTGCCTTGAAGTTATCATTTTATTTTTGAGTCTCTGTAATGTGTAAAAATACATGGTCCCAACAAAGTTGGTCAACTATGTCAGGATAAATTTGATGATTGGCTCTCTCTTGTGTAATGGTCAACACAGAGATTTCCCAGTCCACATGGACTGTTTTTTGAAGCCAATCTAGGCCAAGTATCACATTAAATATGGGGAAGTCAATGGCAGGTCCTTAGATAGTTGAGTGAAAGGCTTTCCAGAGTGATAGAGGAGATGGAAGTCTCCTGTGTAACAGTGATGTGATGTTCATCAGCTAAAACCACATTCTTAATCTGTGAAGGATTAGTGAATAACTTGGACTTGTTCACAAAAGAACTGTTGACAAGAGTACAGTCTGCGCCTGAGTTCAAGAGGACTGAACCTGTGTAACTTTGAAAGCAAAAAGGGTAGGACATCAGCTTATTGGGATGTCTGGCAATGGTGTAAAGTACTGGATCTCCTGAGGGGAACTGGATCATAGGAAACTGATCCACATCCTCTGGGTAAAACTCATAATTTGGCAAGGCAGAAGGTTGATGGGGAGAGCTTGGTTTGTTTAATGCTCTCCCTGACTTTTCCCCTGTACTGGTTATCCTGAGTGCTGATAACTCTAAAGTGAGTGCAATTGAACTGGTCATTGTTCCTGTTACTATGGTTGTTGGAGCCCAAAGGTTTTTTGTTTGCATTGCAACTGTTGTTAGGTAGAGGGCAGTTGGAGCGTCCTGAGGAGTGAGAGTCCTTAGGTCTTTCTCTTTTCCCAGTTTGTGCCTTGTGTAGAGAATTGTGTGTTTGTTCTGCTTTCTCTGCTTCACAGTACAAGCTTTGCAGATTGATCACTTGTTCCAGGTTGATGTGCCTCATTACATGCAACTTGAGGGAGTCATAGTACATGAGATGTGTGGCTGGGTTATCAAATACCATATCCAAGGGTGCTTGTAAGTGTAACTCATTATAGGCTTGGGTGATTTCCTTTACTATGCCCATCTGCGTCAAGTTCTTCACTTGGTGTATGATCATAAGGAGGTGTTTTTCATTAAAAATATTGCCAATAATTCCCGTTTAAAGGTGTCCCAGTCCTTCTTGGTGTGATTCTACACCACTTGTTGCACCAGGCTCCTGCATCATGAGTTAAGCAAATAGAGATCTCTGCAATCCAAAAACATGTGGGACATTCCATTTGTGCCAGATTGTTTTGGGCAGATTGGATCCATGCTGTAGTGTTATTGTCATTAGCGCCTGAAAACAACTCCAAGGTGGTACTGAAAAGTTGCTGAGCCATGTGATCAGGCATGGTGCTCTCAGTGTTGATTTTTGGCGTGACAGCAGGAGCCTGGAAGAATCCTTGGGTGGATAGGGTGTTGAAGGCAGGGACTGGCATCATATGTTCTGATACAGTACATATCCTTCTGGGATTTTGGGGCAATCTCCAAAATTAACTCATACAGAATGGAACATCCTCCATGTTGACAATCCTCAAAAATATTTTTCTTATTTTCAATATTAAAGAATATTTTTCTGGATTAAATAACTGACACTGATAATAAAAGAAATGTTTGATTTTTTATTTTGAGATTTTAAATGAAATTATAAAAGATAAAACTTTTTTTTTGAAATTGATGACATGAAGGACATTCCATGCTGTATGAGTTAATTCTGGAGGTTGCTCAAGTGAGATATGACTTTGTGTTAGAACACTGGAAATATTTGTGATCTTCAAGGACACAGGGAGAAAAACTAGCACCTTTCTGTCAATAAAGCCACTTCTCAACACAGTGGACAATAGCAGCTAGCTCCTTGTCATAGATTGAATCAAGTTTTTTGGATTCCATAAGTTTCTATGATTTTTAGGCCACTGGTAGAAAGACCCCATCATTAGTCTACATGCAGAGTACATCTCATATAGAACAGTCAGAAGCATTAGTATTGAGCCCATACAGGTGAAGTTGTAAGGCTTTTATTAAGTTTTTTGAAGGCTTGGTATTTCAATGGCTCCCACTAAAAACTTTTGTTTAGTGTTAAGTAGCTCATTGAAGGGGGAAATATCTCCACAGTTAGGATTTTTTGTAGATATACAACTATCTTTAGAAAGATACATACTTGATTAAAATAAGTAGGAGGCAGCATGTTAGTGACTGCTGCAACTTTAGCTAGGTCAGGTTTAATGCTCTCACCTGATATGGTATATCCCATGAAAGTAACTCTGACCAGTAGACTCTCACTTGAAAAGTTTATCCTTTAACTAATGTTTGCAAAAGTATTAAAAGCGGCACAGAGAGGGTAGATATGTGTTTCCAATCCCAGCTGAATACTATATACTGTCTAGATCTGCAACATCACAATCCCAACATAATCCTCAAATTCCTTATCCATTAGTATTAAAAAGGCAGATGGGAAATCTATCATACTGAAATAAATGACTCAATACTTGAATAGCCCATAGCATGTTTCAAAGGAAGTTTACAACTCATCCCTGGGAGCAATTCTAACCTGGTTTTACCCCATGGTAAGATGAATTTTTCTAAAGATCTTAGAGCCTGTAAGTGTATCAAATAGACTGTCAATCAGCAGGAGGGGTATCTGTTTTTTACTGTTATTTTTCCAAGGGCACAGTAGTTTATGACCAGGAACCCCACATGGCACATCTTTCTTGGCCACAGAGACAAACAAAGTTCCATAAAGAGATAGAGATGAGCAGATGAACCCTTTTTCCAGAGCATCTACAATGTGTTGTCAAAGAGCATGTTTTTTATTAGGTGTTAGAAAATACAGTGGGGGCACTTTGGGCAGCATGCCCTTTAGTTGCACAGTATAATAATTTTCTTGCAATTAAGGCAGTTGATCCAGCGTTTCACACAATGCACCCTTGAACTCTGCCAGAAGTTCCTGAAGAGCCAGTGATGGCTGCTATAAGAGGGGCCAGTGAAGGTTCAGATCTGATAGATTTGACTGAACCCTGATTAAATCCAACTTACCCTCTTTGAACTCATAGGGGCCCTGCTTGGTACTATAAGCAAAGGCAGGGTTATAGAGCAATATGCACATCTAAATAAGATAGATCTGAAACCCAACATCATCCCTTCTGAGTGTAATGTCCAATGTGTCTCACTCAATGTAAGGGCAGCTGTGGCATAGCCAGTATAACCCAGAAATGACATCATCAATTAGGCTACCCATGATAGACCTGGAAAGTTTTAACTTGGACCTTTCCTAACCTTATCAAGTAAGAATCAGTCTCATGGGTGATGAACACCCTTTAGGAGTCAGCTACACACTGCCTTGAATTAGCTGGGTACATTTTCTAGTTGTTGGGAGTCTGCAAACTTGTGATCAACCATGGCACAGTTGGCACTGGTGTCTACTAGTAGCTTGTGGATATTACCACACAAGCAAAAGGGGCAAACCAAGTGTTGTGTGTATACTTCTGGGAAGTGTAATAAACAAGATAAAGGGTAAAATTAAGAAGAGAATGATACTTTATTGGATATGAATATAGGATAATATATAGTATCATGGAAAGCCACATACTGTTCATGTACGTCATGAAGGTCATGGGGCTTATCTGAGTAATGTTCCTCTTAAGTCACAAGGCTTATTCAAGTTGTGTTCTGTTTAGGATCTGGATTATTTGATCCCTGTAATGGATGGTTGGCTGATAGTAGTGCCACAAATTTACTGGTTGGTGAGTCATTTGGTGACTCATTTGATGATCTAATTGGAGTGCTAATTTCCCAAGAGGGAGTAATCAAAGATGTTGCAACACAAGTACATGATTTTATTTTGAGTATGACTATATCATAGGACAGAGGTGTCACTGTGTACTTGGAATACATCTAGGGGGTTGATCCTGTGCACATTGTACTGTAAATTCAGAACCTGAACATAAAAATGTGGGATTGTCAAATCCTTGGCCCAAATTTCAAATCACTTTTGCAGGATAGCCTTTTTTAATTAAATTGAATTCTTTGTATTTTTATGTGAATTTTTAAAAATGCGGGAACTTGTAGACACTTTGCAAATTTCAAGTTGAACTGCACATTTCCAATGGAAAAAATGAATTAACTGGAATCAGATTTGAAGTGTTCAAATCCATCAGCCATTTTCACTAAGTTTACTATATTTTTTGAAATTACAGGATTTTCAAATTCATGAACCAAATTTAAAATCACATTTGAATGCCACTGTCATGAATGACATTCCAATACTTGTATTGAAAATCCAAGAGTCAAACCCCAGTTCCCTGAAGGCGGATCAAACCCTCCAGGACAGACCAAGACCCGCCAATCTGTTAAATCACAGGCTCAAATTGTTAAATTACCCTGCAACCCGCTGGCCTGCTACAGAGAATTCCCTGAATAGTTGTCAGTCTGCTGCCAAACTGGTGCCAATGAAGACCCATACCTGCAAAGGAGATGTAACCTGGATAATGGAGGTTGGGGAAGGACCTACTGCCAACCTGCCCAACGCCAATACTGGAGTTTTGAAACCAACATTAGAAACCCTGTAATCAAACCCTGACCCTCCAAAGACAACTTGAGTCACACAAAGTGGACAGGAGACCACCCACTTGTTAAATTGCAAACCTGAGTTAACAAGTTACTCTGAGACCCACCAGTCTCCCAAGGACAATTCCCCAAATAGAACCAGATTGATGTCAACCTTGAGCCACCAAAAATCCAAACCTATGCAGAGGTTGCAGCTTGCCTTAAGGAGGTTAAAACAAAACCTATTTTTAACTTTGCCAATGACCACCAGCAACTGCCAGCCTTCCATCCAGAAGGGGTAGTACAATTGAACTACTCAGGTGACATAGTGAGCAGTGGCAGCGGAACAAAGCATTGTCACTTCTATTTTCCATAGCAGGCACAACCTGGATCTGCCGCCCTCAAGACTCCAAGCCAAGATCCATGTCCTGCAAGTGCCTTGTCTGTGAACCTAAACCCTGCAAAAATTGAAGAAGCAAAGTCCCATGGTATAAATACCCTGGCAGTATGGTGATGACCACATCATCATTTTTGATAATAAAGTTTTATGAACCTTTAGTTCAAAAAAATCTTACCCTATCTAGTCTTAGTGATATTCCATCTTAATTCTGGTCAAGTAGACTACCAGGCCGCCGCCCCCTCCCAAGACCAACCTTCCAAATTGCCCCAGGCATTATACCGTCCCCCGGGATCCCCCTTTAGACCTGTGCACTTTACTGAATACCCCCCAACCCGGCCTATTCTGAGTACAACTTGGAAACCATTCTCGTTGCTGACCTCTTGGCAAGGACTAGAAGTACCAACTACGTAGGACGCAAAGGAAAAAGGATTGAGTTACCACCCTTATTGTTCAAAGACAAGTATAATTACCTATCAGCATACTTTGTTTCCATGACTCTTCCCTCAACCCCTAGACCAGACTGCCCACTGGAACCCCCTGCCGCCGCCAAGACCACCTCTACCCAACTGTTTGGAGTACTTTATATTACTTTGACAGGGTTGGTGGATTCCATGGTCCCCAACTCTGGACCCTGGTCCTTGCTAGGGGAATCCACCTCTTACATTATCAAGTTAGCACCCATTCTATGGTGGGCCTTACCCACCGGCTTGGCCGCACCTCACCCCAAGCCGCCCAATGCCTCTGCCTATGATTGGCTCCCTGACATTATGACAATCTTTTACAAACACGGTAACCTGGGCCCCAAGATGTTGTTAACACTTGGGGCAACTTGTATGCTTTTTTTTGTGATAATCACTTATTACACCCTTAAGGCAATTACCTCCCTGATACTCTCATGGATGAAGAACCAACCCATCAAAGAATTTAAAGACCCTGCACCTGGTGCAAAACCCCAGAGCCCAGCCACGTCACAAGTGCAGAATGTGATAGTGAACCAGACAAAAACCAAGGTGGATATGCCTCAGATGGGCAAACTCACCTTAGAAGAAGCTTGCCAAGCCATGCCAGTCCTCTGCCTCCACTTCTAAACCAACACCAACGCCTACCCCAGTGACACTGAGAAAGTCTTGGGGGTGGCTGCCATGCTATAAGGAGATGCACTAGATTGGTTTGGGAAAGCCACTGCCAAAGATGTTGAATTTTTCCTGGACTATTCAAAATTTGAGACCAAACTCATGAGCACTGGCAATGACCAAGACACCAGATACTATGCGCTAAACTCAATTTTAGAGATCTGACAAGTATACCGCCCTATCCAAGCCTATATTAATGAGCTCCTTAAACTTAAAACGCACACCCAACTTGAAGATGAACTATCTGCCATTATCTTCAGAAAAGGAGTTAACTTGGCCATGAGAGACCTGTTGAAGCACCACCCGCCTACACTGAGCCTGGAGGAACTACTACCCCTATGCAAAGGCCTGAGTCTAAACCAAGAAGGACAGAACTTGTACCCTGCCTGAGCTGGCAGGGTCATGACGCCCAACTGACCAGGAATGTCTCCTGACAAGTTACAACACCACTATTGAGATGGGTTGTGTTTCTACTGCCATGAGGCCAGACACCTAACCAGAGCATGCCCTAAGAAGAATACACCTCCTGTATCCTTGGCACAAATAAACACCTCTGTACAACCTTACAAATTCATCTAAGTGACCATAGACTGTGTGGGAATCAAGCGCCAGATTGAGGCCTTTATTGACACAGGAGCTGATGAAAGCTTCATTGACGCCAACCTGGCAAAAGAATTAGGATTAACAGCTTCAGAGCGCAGCCTACAAGTAACCATGGTAAACAGTTCCCTGGACACTGGCTACAAGTATGAACAGGAACTTCCTTTGACAATTGGACAGAACGTGTATCCAACCCCCTTGATCCTCTTGCCGGGATTACCTCATCCTCTAGTACTGGGGGACTCATGGTCGGACAGACATGGTCTGATTATAAACTATTGTGAGCAGACTGTCACCTTGGGACAACCTGAGTCTTGTGATACCGTTCCATTCTGTATAAGCCATGGCAGAGCACCAAACAACAGACTCTTAACTATAAAGATGGAACCCAGTGTTGGGACACTACCCACCGCCTTGCAGAAGTGGGGCCATGTATTTAGAAAAGAAGAGGCCACAAAACTACCCAGTCACTCAATCTACAACCACGCTATAGACCTGCTACCAGGTACCCAACCACATCACGGCCCCATCTATAGTTGCAACCACTGTGGGCAAGTGGCCTTGAAAGCTTACATGGAAGATATGATAAAAAAGGGCTTCATCTGAGTGTCAAAAGCACCCTGCTTGTTGCCCATGCTGTTTGTAGGGAAAAAGAATAGCAGAATGCGTCCATGTGTAAGCTACCAGAAACTGAACAACATTACGGTGAAGAACCGCTACCCCATCCCTAACGCTGATGACCTTTGTGATGTACTGATCAGAGACCAGGTGTACTCAAAAATTGACCTTTGTGATGCCTCCAACCAGATCCAAATCAAAGATGGAGACAAATACAAGACAGCTTTCAAAACCAGATATGGGTTGTACAAGTACCTAGTAATGCCATTTGGTCTCTGCAACTCCCCCAGCACTTTCCAAAGGATGATTAACACTGTCCTAGGGGAATATCTTGACCACTTTTGTGTTTTGTACTTAGACAACATCCTCATCTACAGCAAGACTCACAAGGAACACCTGCACTACCTGGACCTTATACTAGAGAAACTCTCCCAAGCAAAATTACACGCCAAGCTTAAGAAATGTGAATTCTTCCATTCTGAGGTTGAATTCCTGGGATACATAGTGAAGACTGGCAGGTTTGCAATGGCACAGGATAAAGTAGAAGCAATAACATCTTGGCCAATGCCCAAATGTAGGAAATATGTGAGAAGTTTTTTGGGCCTGGCAAATTATTGCAGGGATTTAATCCAAAAATTTTCTCACATCACCCTGCCCCTGATCCGCCTGTGCTCTGACAAGGTCACCTTTGTCTGGACTCCAGATTTCACCACTGCCTTTGAGACCCTGAAACTTGCTTTCACCTCTGCCCCCGTCCTGGCTATGCCAGATCCCTCCAAACCTTTTGTTCTGGAAACTGACACATCAGACTTTGCGGTGGGAGGGTTCTTCTTCAGGAAGGAGGGGATAGTATGCTACATCCTGTAGCATATTACTCCAAGAAGATGCTGTCTGCCAAAGGAAACTACCCAATCTACAACAAGGAGATGCTTGCTATAATGAAGACCTTGAAACATTGGCGCCAATACCTGTGGCGCCAAGTTTCCAGTAAAGGTCCTAACCAACCACAAGAACCTGGTTTATTTCTTTAAGCCCAGACAGCTGAACCAAAGACAGGCCAGATTGGCCTTGGAACTGGCTGACTACACCTTGACCATCAACTACAAGCCTGGGAAGGTGAACATGGTACCTGAAGCCCTGAGTAGAAGAGCTGATCTGACCCCTTCCTCTTCAGAAACCAAGGACCACAACACACATGTAATCCTTGACCCTGCCAGCCTAGGTATCCAATTAATGTACCTGAAGATCATGGCCCACAAACCTGACATAATTAAAGCACATAAATTAGACAAGTATTCAGCGGAACTCATTGCCAACTTGACCTCAGATCCAGAGAGCTGCCACCACAAGAAAGGATTTTTGCTGAAGGGATACACCCTGCTATTACATAACCAGATCTATGTACCAGAAAGTAAAACAAGGACCAAAGTACTCATTGATTACCATGACTCAGAGATGGCCGGCCACCCTGGCAGACTCAAGACACTCCAAGGAATCAAGAAGAATTACGCTTGGCCCCAAATGGACAAAGACATGGCCACCTACATTGAAGGCTACGAGACATGTGGAAGAACAAAACCCGTAGATCCAAACCTGAAGGCCTGCTAAGACCACTAGATATACCAGCAGGACCCTGGCAGTCTATTTCAATGGATTATATTGTAGAAAGGCCCTCACCAATTTGTTCAATGTCATCCTTGTCATGGTAGATAGGTTTATTAAGATGTCCTATTTCATCCCTATCACCACCCACTGCACTGCCACAGAGACAGCTAGGCACTTCCACAACTGCATCCTAACTCAACATGGTACTCTCGGGGAAATTATCACTGATAGAGGACCCCAATTCACCTCCAAATACTGGACTCAGGTGATGAAAGACTTGGGGGTGAAGCGCTGTGTATCAACCTCCTACCACCCACAGACTGACGGCCAGACTGAACAAGTAAACCAAATACTTGAACAATACCTACAATGCTACACCAACACTGACCAAGGTAACTGGGCAGAGATGCTACCCATGGCACAGTATGCTTACAACAGCAAAGACCACACATCTACTGGAATGTCCCCCTTCAAAGCCAATTATGGCTTTGACCCATCCTGGGACCCCAGTATTGGTAGTAAGGAAATAAACCCGTCAGGAAAAACCTGGATTGAACAGATACACAATACCCAACAAACCTGTCTTAAGAATCTGACCTGTGCTGTCCAGACTTATAATGTATTTTCAGACAAGAAGAGGACCCCTGGAAAACCGTTGAAAGTAGGAGATAAAGTCTATCTAGACTCTTGAAATGTGCCTCTGACTATTCCCTGTCGGAAGTTAGACCACAGAAGAAGTGGTCCCTACAGGATCACCAAGCTAGTAGGCAAAGTAGCATTTGAACTAGAATTAACCCCTTGTGGAAGATACATAACGTCTTCCATTGCGTGCTTCTATTCAAGAAAGAAGGAAACTCCCTTCCCCACCAGAAACTCAAGACTGACCCCCCTCCTATCCAAGTAGGACGCTCTGAAGAATGTGAAGTTAAATATGTTCATGGGGACTGTACCCACTATAAAACCCTCCAGTACTACGTCAAGTAGAAGGGATACCCACCTGAGGAAAGCACCTGGGAACCATTAAGCAACCTACCCAACGCCCAACTAGCAATCTGACAATATCTTGAGAAGAAGGCCAGGAAGGAAGGGACCCTGGGAAGGAAGGGGATGATGTCATGAATGAAATTTCAATACTTGTATTTAAAACCCAAGAGTCAAACCCCAGTTCCCTGAAGGCGGATCAAATCCTCCAGGACAGACCAAGACCCACCAATCCGTTAAATCACAGGCTCAAATTGTTCAATTACCCCACAACCTGCTGGCCTACTACGGAGAATTCCCTGAATAGTTGCCAGTCTGCTGCCAAACTGGTGCCAATGAAGACCCATACCTGCAAAGGAGATGTAACCTGGATAATGGAGGTTGGGGAAGGACCTACTGCCAACCTGCCCAACGCCAATACTGGAGTTTTGAAACCAACATTAGAAACCCTGTAATCAAACCCTGACCCTCCAAAGACAACTTGAGTCACACAAAGTGGACAGGAGACCACCCACTTGTTTAATTGCAAGCCTGAGTTAACGAGTTACTCCAAGACCTGCCAGTCTCCCAAGGACAATTCCCTGAATGGTCACCAGATTGATGCCAACCTTGAGCCACCAAAGATCTGAATCTATGCAGAGGTTGCAGCTTGCCTTAAGGAGGTTAAAACAAAACCTATTTTTAACTTTGCCAATGACCACCAGCAACTGCCAGCCTTCCATCCAGAAGGGGTAGTACAATTGAACAACTCAGGTGACATAGTGAACAGTGGTGGCGGAACAAAGTATTATCACTTCTATTTGCCAGAGCAGGCACAACCTGGATCTGCCGCCCTCAAGACTCCAAGCCAAGATCCATGCCCCACCAGTGCCTTGTCTGTGAACCTGAACCCTGCAAAAATCAAAGAAGCAAAGTCCCATGGTATAAATACCCCAGCAGTATGGTGATGACCACATCATCATTTTTGATAATAAAGTTTTATGAACCTTTAGTTCAAAAAAATCTTACCCTATCTAGTCTTAGTGATCTTCCATCTTAATTCTGGTCAAGTAGACTACCAGGCCGCCGCCCCCTCCCAAGACCAACCTGCCAAATTGCCCCAGGCATCATACTGTCCCCTGGGATCCCCCTTTGGACCTGTGCACTTTACTGAATACCCCCAACCTGTCCTATTCTGAGTATGACTTGGAAACCATTCTCATTGCTGACCTCTTGGTAAGGACTAGAAGTACCAACTACATAGGACGCAAAGGAAAAAGGATTGAGTTACCACCCTTATTGTTCAAAGACAAGTACAATTACCTACCAGCATACTTTGTTTCCATGACTCTGCCCTCAATCCCTAGACCAGACTGCCCACTGGAACCCCCTGCTGCCGCCAAGACCACCTCTACCCAACTGTTTGGAGTACTTTATATTACTTTAACAAGATTGGTGGATTCCATGGTCCCCAACTCTGGACCCTGGTCCTTGCTAGGGCAATCCACCTCTTACATTATCAAGTTAGCACCCATTCTATGGTGGGCCTTACCCACTGGCTCAGCCGCACCTCACCCCAAGCTGACCAATGCCTTTGCCTATGATTAGCTCCCTGACAGCCACTAGTAAACTCAGATATTAATTGCAGGAGCTGGAATCAAAATTTAATGTACAGTAAGCACACTAGGAAACACCAACCCAAATCAAGAAGCTCCACTATGACTAAAATCAAATGAAAAATTCAATCTCAATAACCATTTTTAGATATAAAAATTGATTAAACTTTAAAATTATCTGAACCTGGAAAGTATACAATATTATACACTTTAAATAATGGATATAGATGTTCTGTTACTATTCAAGGCTAAATCAAGAGAAAACAACTAATTACAACTAAACCAATAAATCCAAATAAAACATATTTAATCTAAAAAATATTTTTATTTTATTTTTATGGACAGATAATCACATTCCCAACCAGCTCCTGCACCAGCCTGCAGGGCAGCATGTCCACAAGGATGTCTCAGAATGTCCAAGAACAGACCCAGAACCCAACTTGAGGGGAGTCATGCCAACACACAGGCCTCCCAAGGCGTCATAGCCAGTTAACCACCTCCCGCATCCCAATCCTGATCAACCAGCCTGAATCCAAGACAGAAGCCGCTTGCAAGGCCTGCCACAAAAGTCTCCTACACCAGGGTCACCGGGAACACTGAGGTTACTTACACTTCCACTGTGTACCCAGTTGTCACCTGGCCCCGCACTCTTGATCCAAGAGTTGCCACTTCCTGCCCCTGTGTTTTTGACACGTCCTATGAGCCATTGGCCATCACTAAAGAGCCATCTGCAACTGTATCATATTCAATCATTGACAGCGTCAGCGCAATCAAGCCTGATACCACCTTCTACACAAAGGTCCCCATCCCCTGTGTTGAGCCAGCCAGCCAGGATGCCACAGTACCTGTAAAGGGCTGGTGTCAGTTGACAGATAGTGAGTGTGAAGCTCTCCTCAACTGCTTGAACAGGGGAATGGAAGTTTGGGATATTGTGTCCCAATTTGTTGTCATGGCCAGATATATTGGCAACATCAACAAAAAGTACAGCAACACTGGGCAAACTGCAAAATCCACCAAGGCTAAGCGGCATCCCAGCCTACTTCAACCTGTGCACATCAATGAAATCAAACAGTGGGTATCCAAGGATTGCCACCTGAACTCACTTGCTGTCTAATCAATGCTGGCCATAGAGTTTGGGCTTTCTGTTTCCAAAACCCTTGTCTATAAAACAATGGTCAATTTGGGCTTCTTGTGGAAGGTCCTTGAAGTTTCTCTGTACAATAGGAACAGCAAGAAAAACAATCAAATATCAACACATTTATTCCAAGACTTATCTGGCCCTTAAGGAGACTGGCAATGTACAGTTCTTCTATATTGACAAATTGTTGTTTTCCTCTTCACTCAGGTCTAGGCATGGGTGGGTCAAGAAAGGGTCCAAGGATGGCGTGGCCTATTGTGCAGCTGTCTGTTCCCAGACCTATTCAATGGTAGCTCTTCTTGGTCCTCACAGGTTGGACCAGTATCAGATGATTAAAGGCTCCCATAACATCAGGACCTTTCTCAATTTTCTCTGAGCTAACAAGGAGTACCTTTGGATAAGTTACAGAAGCACAACCAACATTGTTGTGCTTGATAATGTCGGGCTCCACAAAGTAGATCTGGTTGTGTCCAAGTTCCTGCCCATTAATAAAAATAGCCATTTGGCCAGCCACCACCTGGCTGACTGTCCAATGAGACTCCTCTTCCTCCCTCCATATTCTTCATTCCTTAACTTAATTGAGGAGGTCTTTAGGTGGATCAAAATAAGGTGAAGAAAGGCCTCCCCCAAGACACTGAGGATCTCTTCAACATTATTGGGAACAGCCAATTTGCAATGCCACCCAATGTGGTGGCAGATTTTTACGAGCACTCAGAATCCTTCCTCACCAAATCCCTTGCCTCCGAGGCAATCAGATAAATGGGCACTCTAGATATCAATTGTTTTTAGTTTTATTTATTTTGTTTTTATTAGGACACAAAAATTGTTATTTATATAGAATGATGTGACGTTTGATTGTATTTTAGACATATAAGAATACATAGAAAAGGTAAGTAAAATTAATTATACTAGGTAAGATGGATATATTTTTATTATAATGCACTGAATATTGTTATTGGCTTTTGCACTAACAAATAAATAAATTAAAAAAGATAGAAATAAATTAATTTTATTTAAACAATTGTGAATCCTTGTTGGTACTTTAGCTTTTTTAAGCCACAAATTGGACCTTGCAAGTCATCATCTGATCCTTAATATTTCAGTGCCACTATAGCCACACACACAAAAACCAATGATTTTCATGTATCTCTTACTAATTAGTACTTATGACGCGGGTCAAGCATATTGAATGTATTTATCAAATTGTATTACAAGGGAAAGAAGTTGAGTTCTAAACAATCACTTGTTTAGAACATAAGTGGAGCAGGCCATCTGTTGCAGGTAAAATCAGTTCCTGATGTTTAACTATGTATTGAAGGAACCTGTACTTGACAAGCCAGCAAATAAAAACATTTTTAATTCTTTTTTATTATTTGATGTGTTCACAACTATAACTAAAGTCTTATAATATATTTGGATATATTACTATTATAATTGATCTATTAAATTTTAAATATTAAAAAATCATTATTAAAATTTTAAATATTAAAATATCATTATTAATATTAAAATTTAAATATTTAATTTTAAATATTAAAGAATTAATATTCAAATTTTAATATTAAAATTTAAATATTTAATTTTAAATATTAAAGAATTAATATTCAAATTTTAATATTTTAAAATTTAAAAAAATAAAAAAGTTAATTTGCAAGGGAATAGAATTTATTAGGGATATGCAACTTGCAAATGGAATGTGATTATTCTGGGGAATTTTACCCCAAAATCTAATTTTTGGCTAAAGTGTCTAACTGGATCCACATACTCTTTTGTATATGGTGGACAACCCTGTATGCAGTTGCTAGAGAGGTGGCGCCCTGCACCCCAGTGGTTGTGGAACGCTTGATAAAAGGGAGGCAGGTGAGCAAATTGATTAGTAGATTCTTTTTGGGAGGCACGTAGTACCCATACAACAATGCCATTGCAAAGGAGTCATACAGGACGTGCTAGACTGTCCTATACCCCCGCAGTGTCTTCTAGTGTTCTAGTGCTAATCAGCATATATCAATTTGTATAGGTACATCTTCCAACTTTTTGACGTTTGTTTTTAATATGCAATGTAGTAGGATTCCTAGGTATACTGCAACGTGAATTCTTTGCAAGGTATATTTTTTGGAGAACATGCACAGTTTCTTGTACACTTGCACTAATCTGCTTATATAGGATGTTTGACTGAATTTGAATATTGTACCAGGAGGCACCCAAATTTTATTCACCTCCCATGCCTCTGCAAACAAAATGAATAAAGATTTAAATGTATTCACAAGGACTGCGTCCTCAACTTTATTTGATAATGCTTTGAAAAATTCATTAAAAATTTCAGTTTTAATATATTTATTTCCTATTTGAAAGTTGGTTTTTATTAGTTTTTTTTTCATATTCATTGATATTTGAAAATGGAAATTGTTGTATACTTTCATAAATATATTCTTCAAAGTTTATTTTGATATCCCTGCAAATTTCAGTCATCTCTTTGAAATTGATATTGTCAAGGATCTGGATGTACAAGTATTCTGGCTACCACCAACCTACTCAACATCCAGTCATCACCCAATTTGGTGCCCCTCCAATATACCGTTTGACATACCAGGAATGGCAACCAAGCAATATCACATGACTTTCCAAGTATCCAGTGGCTTGAACCCATCCCGCACATGACCAACCTCTAGGTTTGATCCAACTAACTCTCTGCCACAGCCAAGTCTATATAAGTCTAAAGTATTACCCAATAAAATACACTTCTCTTCTTTCTCAATTCCATATTTGAAGCTTCCTCAAAAGGCGCTCCTTATCAATATTTGCTCCTATTTTGTATGCTTCCCTAATCCTCAGCAAGCACCCCGCAGCTGGTAAATATTCCCTAGATTTTGCTTCTATATTTGGAAAATTACTCATAATAATTTGAATTATTTTATTTATTTGCTTTACAGGGGCTACAAATAATTGGTAACCCCCATAAAACTAACTTGGCATGAAAGCCGCCACTTCCTTGACCTTGTCCCCATTCCCAGTTATAACAAAAGTAGATATAAGTAAAACATTAAAAAACTTACTGATTGTTTCCCCTGCAGCTCCCTCAGCCACAGGTTCCCCTTCAGCAAAATTCATGAGCATTGGCTGCTCTTCATTTGTTTTCTGGGCTTGATTTTCCTTATTTTCTGTGTAACTTGTGCTTCCTCTTGATTTTCATTAGTTGAATTTTCATTGTTTCTTGAGGCACTTCTGCTTCTTGATTGTGCTTTATTTTCATCTGTTTCCATTTGATTAGTTTCCTCTTCATTTGTGTTATTTTCCTTTGAGCTTTCATTTCCTTCAATCAATTTGATTTTTGAGTATTCTTTCTGTTGATTTTCACAAATTCCCACAAGTTGTAACTTTCACTTTTGAAATCTAACCGCTTGAGTATTTCCTTTTGAAGATTTAAAACTATTTTCTTGTGTTCTTTGTTGACTATTATTCCCAGACTAATTTTTGTGGTTTTGTTTTGCTGGACCAAGTCCCTTCCCTTATTTCCCAGTTGATTTACCACAATTTCCCTTATTTTATGTTCAATCTTGACCACTTTTTGGAGGGCTGACTCTAATTTATTGATAAGGCTGTAGATATTTAACATTTTGTTTGAATTACATAAAAAACTGGTTTTTATCTTACTACCTTCAACACATGAATATTTTTCATCATCATTAATAAATTAAAGACCATAAATATAAATATTGCATTAGAATATTGCAATTAGACGTCATATCTTGATATTTTGATATTATGTGCATAACTCAATGCATTTTGTATAATAAATTTCATTGTAAACAAGGTCTTTTTTCATTGTAATTTATATAAATGAACTGTGTTTATATTAGAGAGCTTTCAGAACTCAAGAATAATATGGTAGATCTGACCATTATTCCCCTGCTCATTGGCTAAGACAACTAATTTCCATAAAGCTGGATAAAACTAAAGAAGTATCAGCTGATCTTGTTCCTGGTCTTGGGAAATCAGTGCTCTTAATATTACTCCAAAGATTAATCCTGATCCAATAATGGTCTCCTCATTGGGTCAAACCTGAGTAAACAGGTTTGATGATCCATGACTATAATCACAGAACACTCATCAGCCAATAAGACAGAGTGTTCCTGAAAAATAATGCAAGATGGCTACTGCCAAAATTTTTTGCTTGAAGATAAATCAAAATCTATGACTAATAGAGAAGGTTGTTCAGAAGAATACTGCATGATGCAAAAACCCAGTCTACAGGGTAACTAAACTTGCATATGCATAAACTGCCAACAAGATGTTGCCATTACACTGATAAGATAAGCTGAAGTCTGGTAATCTATTGAAGTCTCATGCCAGACTGGCATGGTTGCCTAACTTTGGGGGCTGAAACTAGCAGTCTGGGGAACAGATAGACTGACTAGTAAGAGTTGGAAGCGTCAGATTACAATCTGGAAAGAGGGCTTATCCACCCTATATAAGGTGCTCTCCTGATTAGAAATTGAGCAGAATATATTCATCCTTGAAGATAGAGATTGAAGATCTCTATTGTTGTATCACTACTAGCCAACACCTAGTAGTCAGAAGTATCCAAGTAGAGCGCGCCGCTGCTTACTTGCAGACCCTGTGTATTTTCTCCTACGGCTAAACAAGACTCTGCCAGGCCGCAGCTGTACCCTAAAATTCAATTGGTAGCTACAGACTGTTGTCATACAGTCCCCTTTCAACATCCTTATTTCAATGCCCATTAATAAAAACAATTCCTCAAGACCACAAAATCTTAAAAAGAGCCATTAACGCTTAGTACAAATATTGATACATAATGTATTTTACAGCCTGTATATTTACCTATTGGTAATAATTCTGTAAACTTTTCAGTCAGATTGTGTGAGGTAATAATAATGCAATGGGTTAATAAATTACTGTTTATTACCATTAATTGGCTGATTTTCTTTGCTGTGGCAATAGTGCATTTTCTGATATTTACGCACTGGTTTCCAATTGGTTGGCTTCACATCCAATTGCAAAGACAATAGGAAATCAAGTTGCCACCCCAACAGCATCCAGTCTCAGGGTAGCAAATTGACTTCCTATTGCCTGTGCAATTAGATGTGAAGCCAACCAATTGAAAAACAGTGTGTAAATATCAGAAAATGCACTATTGCCACAGCAAAGAAAATCAGCCAATTAATGGTAATAAACAATAATTTATTAATACATTAAATTATTATTACTCACAAAATCTGACTGAAAAGTTTACAGAATTATTATCAATAGGTAAATATACAGGCTGTAAAATTCACTATGTATCAATATTTGTACTAAGCGTTAATGGCTCTCTAATATAAACACAGTCCATTTATATAAATTACAATAAAAAATGCCTTGTTTACAATGAAATTTATTATACAGAATGCATTGAGTTATGTACATAATATCTAAATATCAAGAGTTGATGTCTAATTGCAATATCTAATGCAATATTTACATTTGTGGTTCTTAATTAATTATTGATAACAATAAATATTTATGCAAATAATTTTATGTTATTCATAAAATATAAAACATTGGATTAATTATGGGAAATGTTCACAATGTAAAAAGAATATTTTATTAATTATACATCAAAAGAAATAATATCAACTTTAATAAGTTGTCACAAAGAAAAGTTTTATTTTACTGATCAAAGAACAAGAAGGGGAGGGACTGGACAGAATTAACATTGCCATCATCTGCACCTGTGGAAGGGACAGCATCAGAGGTTATGGGAAGGGAATGGCTGGTGGCTTGGGAGTCAGGGTTAGAAGGTAGGTGGCTTGATGGGGGGTTGGGGAGACAGGGTTTGTTGACTTGGAAGGGGCAGCAAGAGCTGATTGCTTCAATTACTCAAATACGTCTTTTGCCACATATACAGGCTTGATGAAACAAATGAATTGGCGTGGGGGGAGGCAGGAGTCCTTTCTGGACTTATCACTATCACTTGCATAGAATATGACAAGATCAGATAAATCCTGGACAAAAATGAACGGGAAAAGCTCATACCCCTTATCAATTTGGGTGCACAGTTCATTGTATGTGGCAGGCTTTAAGCGCCTGAGAGCAGAACCAAAATTGTAGAGACATACATCTGCAAGATGCATGTCAGCGAGGTTGTTGTGGTAGGACCAACAGATAATCCCTGCAGCCCTGATTTCTTGGGTTGCCCATTCCTGCTGCTCCATCTCTGCACTCAGTACAACTGTGTACGCAGCGTTTTGGATAGCCCACTCCTCCAGCATGACCTTGAGCTCTGTCTTGTAGGCATACCCATCTGCTGTGTTTGACAACATGGAGTAATGATTGACACACAATGGGGAAACTGCCAACAAAACCCTGAAAAATTGATACAGGATTGGCCTGTGCTTGAATAGGTCAGATTGGATGCCCTTTTCCCCAAAGCCTTGAATACTTGCCAAAATCTTGGCATATGACAAAAAACAAAGTCATTACAGGCTCTCATTGCCCTCCCTTTGATAAAATTGATAACAGCAGAATCATAGGGATTGGTATCTATCAAACTGGGGCCACTGAGAGCCTGATTAGATAAGAGTCTGGCAGCAACCACAACTCTGTGCATCCATGAATTCACTGTTCTCTTATTGGTGAAAAAGCCATGGAGTCCCAGTTGAAGATGGACCTGGACCAGGGGCATCCGCAAGTCACGCTCTATAATAGCCATCATGAGGGAGTGGGCTTTTTCACCTTCAGTTGAAGACAGGCACCAGTTGGGGTCTTCTTGGTAGGGGGCCACAGTTGGTGTGGGCTCGCAGGGTTGCAGCCACAGTGGACTTTGCAAAACCCATCACGGCCGCAATTTCCCCAAGGGAAATAAGCATCCCTTGCTTTTCAACCATTTCAAGAACAATCTCTGGAGTGATTAATTTTCTTTTGCATCATGCAGGATGATTAGCTGGGAGAGGAATGTGTCCATCTTGGGAACTGGTCAATGCCATCTGATTGGCTGTTTCAAGATTCTGGGCTCTCTGGGTGACCCCATGGCTCAAATAGCTAGTTCTGGATGCCATTGTTGATATGGAATTTGGGTTGAAAGCTGCCTGTGCGTGATGGACAAACAGGGCCATGCTGGAAGTTGCAGGAGAAAGAACACACACCTGGGTAGTGCTTGCAGAGGGGCCTGCAGGTTGGGAGTGGCCATAGAGGGAGGCTTCACTATTAGAAGACCTGGCGTAGCCCTGCATGATTTTGTCAAGGCCAGGGAACAGCCTGTTGACTTGGTTGTTTTTGGAAGAAGACATAATAAATTTTTATTAAAAAACTAAACTCAAAAAGAGGAGTGTATATTTTAGTCAGTTTTATTTTTAAATATGGTAAGTTGGTGAATATTAAAATCTTAATTTTAGCCATCCTAAACAAAAATAGGATGATTTTTGAGAATGCCTGTGCTTCCTAAAAAATCAGCACAAATCCACTCTAGATCCTTTAGCATCCTTTTTGAGACACCCATAAATTATATTTATTTCAAATTCCTTGCAATTATGATTTGAAACTTGGTTCTTGGATTTGACAATCCCGCAATTTCAGATTCATTAATTTTTACATGATGTCTATGATTTGTTTGAAATACAGGAAATCTCAAATTGTACATTATAATCCCACATTTCTGATTCATGTATCCTGCATTTTTTTGCTGAGTTTTGTCTTTTGTTAGCTGAGTTATCTGCTCAAGGGATTCAAAATTTACCAATTTAAATAAATCAAAAAAGTCAAATTAAATGGTTAATTTTATTAAATATTTTGTTTTTCACTCATCTGAGTTATCCACAAAAGTGATTCAAAATTTGAACAAGGATTTGAAAATCCTGCATTTTTACGTTCAGGTTCTGAATTCATAGTAGTCACATGAGTTTTTGGAAAGGAGATGTTGGACTTGTTGATTAAGAAGCAGAAAATATACTGAAATAAGATGCCACTAATCTACACAGAGGTAGCATTGTGACAGAATGCAAGTATGGCATGAATAGCAAATAACTTATTGAGAGATAATTGTCTAGAATTGGCTTTGTGTTTAATTTTAGAATACTGCCTGTATATTAAAATTGGCAGCAGGATGTACCAGGTTGTTAGATAATTATTGGGTGGCTGTCTGGGCTTCCCTTGCATGTCATGAGACATTTTGTCTAGAAAGGGGTTGATCTCAGCTGCAACAGCTATGACCATACTGCAGCCATCACTTCAACAGATTTCTGTTACCTGGAGACTCCTGGGATGTGAATTATCAACTAAACTAGCTTAAATTTGTTGAGGAGCATTCTGGTGAAGACTTCCCTGTATCTGCTACTTTAGAACCAAAGATGAGGCTAGTTTGGGTACTCTTTGGCCAATTTTAAATAGGGTCACCAGTGATAAATCACTCCAAGAGATACCCCTGTAGTTGGGTAGAGAATCAATCCTGCTGCTATAAAGTTGGTTGACACCAAACTAATAATGAAGTTCCTTGGAATCAAGATATTGGTAAAATTGAGGGAATGGTTTTATGATTTGAGCAGTTTAGATTATAAAGACTGGTGTTTGAAAAAAGCAAGCTAACCATGAAGGGTATAAATATTTCAAATATATTAGGAGTGAGATAATCATAATAACCAGATCAGCTTGGCTATATCAATCAGAGATTGTGATATCTCCAGTAGAATAAACAACTAGTTTCCATGTAGAGCCAAGAAAATATGAGATTGGGAATAGATGGATTCCACAGGGATTTGGATGAGGAAGTATGTGATAATCCACAATACAAAAGGTAAATTCCCACAAAAATAACCAAGTGGATTTGAAACACACTTAATGCGTTCTCAGGGGTTGAGAGAGTCCAGTTCCAGTTGATACAGGGTACCAATTAAATTCTGACCATGTCACTGATCATCTAGTGGGAATCTAAAAAGAATTCTATACAGAAAAAGAGGTTCAGCCAAGATATCCCAAACAGCATGGAATAAAAGAGTTATTGTAACAAATAAACATTTTTTACAACAATGTTTGATTTCCCACAAGCTCCTTTTAAGTTTTATGGACTCTTTTTTAGCAGGGATAAGGTCAAGTTTGGCGTAACCAAGGAAGAGATACCACCCCTTCAAGAAAAGATCTCAATGTGGTTCAGGAAGAGTTCTAAGGAGATCTGAAGGTGTCTAAAATCTATTACAAGAAAATGTTGATAAGGTTAAAGAAGTATATAGCCAGTTCTCTTGGGACTACTTTACTAGGAAGATATATTGGCCCAGGATGTCAGGATATCAGGAGTACTGCAACGCCCCTTCAGATGAGAGAGGGAGCGGCAGGTACAGATACAGGCGTGGACCACCAGATGATGGGACCTAACTTTACCAGGTAGGAGGGGGCCTTCCCATCCACAGCCCAGGGTCCAGCCGCTGGCATTGAAGAATCAATCAATACTGTGAGAGCCAGGTATAGCACTCCAAGAAATTGACTGTTCTGGCCAGTGGCATCAGAAGTGGGTGTTGAGACATTAAGTTTTGGTGTCAAGGGTGGTTCTATGGGGAGCAGGTAGGCAGAAGGATTGTTGTATTTTCCGTTGAATATCAAATGATATATAGCAATTTCTCTGCTATCACAGATTAAATGATACAGATCCTTGGGGGTGTCTGAGCAGGTGTACCACTGTAAGTCTTCCAAGGTCCAGGGTTTGTGGTCAGGGTTGTGGGGATACTCAGTGAAGTGCACAGGACTAAAAAGAGCGTCATGGGGGGCGGTAGTAATAAAACACTTCTGGTTTGTCAGCTGGTGCTTAGCGTTTAATCCCTGAGGATGAGTACTGGTGCTTGGGTGGTTTCAGATGGAAGAGTATCAGAAATATGTATGAAATTAGATGGTTGAACCAAAGGTTCATATCAACTTCATTTGGTAAAATGACAATACAGACTTTCTCTGATGTTTCTGGCTTATATAGCCATTCACATGCAGGGGCCTCTGGGCTTTCTTCTTGTGCTATCTGGGTGGCACAGTTTGGCATCTTGTTGTAACTGAACCAATTAGAGTTCAGTATTTGATTGGGGAAGACAACAGTCCAATAGAAAGGACAGGAATGAAAAGAATAAGGTATTGCTTATTGTAGAATATTGTGATTAATATACTATATGGGGAAAGCCACAAGACCACAGGGGGTGGAATACTAGTGTGTTTCATGTAAGGTTTGAAGCCAAGGAATAACTTTTGCGGGGATCATCAAGTCAAATTTGCAACACTCCTAATTAGGAGAAAGAGCCTACAGTTTGATATTGTCATCAAATTGGTCCATGTTGTTAGATATGTCAAGGGGCAACTCATTGAGAGCCCCCTGTGTATTGTAAGATACATTGGCAGGCAAGGAGGGAAACTCAGTTGCAACAATCTCAAAATCTGCTGGTTGGTTAGCTGTTTTGTCATCATTTTTTGGGTCTTCAGGAACAGCTGCTTGGCTGGTAATTGGTTCAGGCAAATCCATGTCACCTGCTTGCCCTATCTGGCAGCTGGGTGCAGGTTTGATTTCCGCCTGGGGCTTTTCCATTGTTACTTCCGTAACATAGGGAGCTAGATTTTATTCTGGGATATTTGCAGCTCATTTTCAGGTTAAATTTGGTTTTTATACCAAATATTTATCTGAAAAGTTGGAGAAATCATTAAAATTAAAGCAAGTAAGCCTGAAAATGATAACCAAATAAGGTAATGACAATAGGTTACCAAGTGATGCTAGCTTAGGATTAAACACCAGGATGGCTCAATTGGAATCCAAGCTCATAAAAGCTCAAATACAGGATTTTCTGTAAGCTCTTGCCCATAGTGGTACAAGGTTATAAACTAAAGTGTGTAAAGCATTAGGGTTAAGATTCAGAAGGTAAAAAAAGGTAGGAACTGTCTTTAAGATAATTTTACAAAATTCTGCTAAAAACCTATACTGGGTTACAAAAGGAGTGATAGAGTTTAAGAATCCTAAGCAAAGAAGATAAAACATGGTGTTTAATAGTGAACAATTTATAACTAAGGGAATGTCAATATTTGGATACTCTCTATCAGCAAACCGGTACATATAACTATTAAAAGACTCCTTAAAGGAAAATAATGGATACAACAAGCCTAAGGCTTGTTGTTTTACAACTTCCATTTATTCAAGAAAAGAAAAGACTAAACTTAAAAATGAATTAATAAAAATGTACAAATTTCTAAAAATTAAGATCTCAAGTTAAAATTTGATAAATGATTGAAGGATAGAAATCACTTAGAATTTTGGCTTAAAGCCTACTCTTCATAAGCCCTTTATTTGTAGAATTTTTTTGTCAGTTGTAATGATAGTCATGGGAAAAGCTGCCAAGAACAGGAGCAACTGGAGGGAGTTGAGTAAAATCTGGAGGGAAAAGAGACAACAGAAACCCAGTAGATCCGCAGATCAGCACATAAGCTGGAGAGGAGTGGCAACAACTTAAGCGTGAGTCTCAAAAAGGTAAGAAAATGTGAAAATTATTCTAAAATTGAAGTGGAATATATAAAGTTAATAAATAGATGGGAAGAAGATTGGGACAACAATGATAAAAGTTTGAACGCAAAAGCGTAAAACAAGGTATTAAATTAAACTACTTAATTATTAACTCTTTAAATTAAAATTTCAAATATTAAAAAAATAAGCAAAATAATAAGCAAAGCAAAAACAAATCAAGTAGCCTGCCCTTTGGGGCAGGGCATGACATTTTCTGCTGCTAAAGAGCCAAGCAGGTTGCAGGAATGCACCAGTGCCGTGTATATACTTCTGGAAAGTATAATAAACAAGATAAAGGGGAAAATTAAGAGAAGAATGATACTTTATTTGATATGAATATAGAATATTATATAGTATCTTGGAAAGCCACATACTGTCCTTGTACGTCATGGAGGTCATGGGGCTTATCTGAGTAATATTCCTCTTAAGTCACAAGGCTTATTCAAGTTGTGTTCCTTTTAGGATCTGGATTTTTGGATCCCCATAATAGATGATCAAATGATAGGAGTACCACCAACTTATTGATTAGTCAGTGAAAAGTTTGGTGACTCATTCAGTGAACTACTTGGGGCGTTAATTTTCTGAGAGAGAGTAATCAATGATGTTGCAACACTAGCTAAATTTTTAGATGCTTATCAGTAGCTGTATCAATCAATCATAATTACCCTCACAGACATCAAGGTTAAGATTGTTATGGGTAGGCAGATGAGATATAGCTCTTTAAATCCCATATGGTCTAGGTTTAGCTAGCTTATAGGTTGCTGCAGAAAATTTTAGCTCCAATTTAAAAATTTAAGAGCCTCTGCAGAATTTTTAAACAGAAGCCAATGTTTGTCTTGTGCTAGGACAGCTACTTCTGAGGGCAAGGATGCACAAGTTCTTAGGGAGAGATCAGATAAGGGCACAAAAAAGTTGAAAGGAGTTGGTTGGAGGCTGCATCTGTAGCCTGGTGTCATAAAATGATCCCTTTGGAAAGAAGGTTGCACCAAGTTTACCCAGGGGTAAAAAGACCCAGCTCTATGCTAAATAAGATCTGCTTCTCCTGAAGAGCTCACCCTTACCCTTTAATCTTTTTCCCTACTGTAATATCTTTTCAACCAAAATGATTTAAATTTCCATCAGGTATTTTTGAAATAGCTCAAGCCAGTTTCTGGAGATATGGCATAAAATTCTCTGAAACAGGACTTGGAATGAACAAAAATTAGTTAGAATTACTCCAAAAGCCAGTTAGATAACTGAGTAGCGCTTATGAGGCTGCTGGAGGATTATTTAAATAAAAATAGTTGCTAAGATAGGTTAAAAAATTCTATTTAAGGGGAACTAATGTGTTAAAAAATAGACACTGCTGTCAATACTAAAAGGTCCTCTCTAATTGATAACAAAGGGACTTTAATTGGGAAATAATAGTCACTAAGTTGACAGATAACATGGTGAGAATAGGTTAAATCAATATAAGAGTCTGTATTCCCCTATTGAAGATCTGGGGATGAGGTTTATAAAGCTCAAACAAAATATCCAGGGCTACAGGAGTCTTGCTAAGAACAATGGGAGTAGAAGATTACCTGGGCATTTAAAGCATCCTGAATGATTGATCAGGTCAGGCTCATCTTTTGAAGTTACCTGAAGCTTCTCTAAATAGCCCAAGAGATCCCAAATCTCAAACTTGAAATTCAAATAGTCATTTATGATAGGTTATAGATAGCCCTTAAGGCTGATCAGTTTAGGTACTTTATTTGAATTTTCTTTTAAATTACTTAGTATAGTTGCTAAAGGGCTGAATAATATTTTAATACAGAATCAAAGCTTGGAAAATATAAGATATGTATAGCTATGAAGTCCTCAATGATTCTCATAGTGGAGAAGAGTTGGTTTAAAAAATCCAACTGGGTAGACCTAGCCTAAAACCCAAGTTTTGATGAGAAGGGAGATGATTCAGAGAAACACTTATGGGATAGCAAGTGGAACCATATGGCTCCTGAATCTTAAGCACTAATGATATCAATGTAAAGAATTGACTGCAACATATAATATAAGCTTAACAAAGCTAAACAAGGTATAGCTAGAGTACCCCAACTTAGGGCCCTTGCATCAATAAAGATGTGTTGAGTATATGCTTCTTAGAAGTATATGAAATGAAATAAAATGGACTGAAAGAAGAGAATGATACTTTGTTTGATATAGAAGAGGGATGTTATATGGTATCATGACAAGACACAGAGGGTCTATGTATGTAATAGTAGTCATGAGGTCTGCTTAAGTATTGTTCTTTGTAGGATTCAAAGTTTCTAATCTCATACAATGTTGGAGTGTGGCAATAGTGCCACCTACTATATGTCAGTTGAGCTATTTCTTGGGGAAAAGATTTACTTAGAGGGGTAATAAAGATTTTTAAGACAAGGGTATACTCCAGGAACTTCTGATGAGGATATCTTTTTGAAGCATTGTGACTTCAAGGGTTAGATTTAAAAAAGTTGGATCCGAATCGTTGCATGATTGGTTTTTGGGATCGCTGGCTAATGTTTCTTCTGTGGTCTTCCACAGAGATATGAATTAGCAGGAAGGGGAAGTATAATCTGATGAAATTGAAGCCCAGATGGTTTATTTTTGCAATGGCAAAGGGAGTGTTGTATCTGATAATGGATTGGTGATGGAATTGCAATTTTTCCAAACCGGGACAAAAGGGTCAAGGACTACAAGAATAATCATTGCGGGGTTGGCAGCAAATTGGGACTCCCGATGTGAATCCCATCTTGACTGGGGCCAAGAGTAAAATCTGTGAATGCGAAAGAGTTTTACGTAATGTATGCTCCTGAGAGGCAAATTGAACCAGCGAGGTATAGTTTCAAATATAATGGTGTAATCACGGCAATGTCAATTGGTGGAAACCCAAGACATTGGGTGGCAGCACCTCAACGTAGCCTGGTCAGCGAAGGGTGGTTCTAAAAGTTTCACGTGTGATTTGTGATCTCAGCTAGGGAAATGTGAGCGGGTAAATATCAGGCGTGTACTCTGTTTGTAAATGTCCAAGCGAGTGGTTAAAAGCAGAGGGGAAGCAGTTGTGGGGATCGGAAGAGGTTTGTTTGCAGCGATTGAATGGATGATCAGCCAAGTAAGTTGGATATTCCAAGTTGCTGAGGCTACGAGATGTTTGTTGCAATGATTTCCTTTTATGGATTGCGCATAAATATTACATTCTCCGCTAGGCTAAATGCGTCAACTTAATGGATCTCAGTGCTGACTGTTTCTCCGAATACAAGTGTCGAGGGTATGAATTTAAATTAAAGATTAAGTAAAATTTTGAATTTGAATTTAAAATAAAATTAAATTAAAAAGGGATTTGATGGATTCCTGTTCCGGAGAAACCCCTTCCCCTAGTGCGGTACTACAACTTATATTTTGTAGTATAAAAGGGTTACGTTGATTGTGCTCCTTAATCCTCGGCGCAATAGGAACCTGCTTTGGTTGAAATTTTAGCTAACCTGGGGAACAGCCTGTTTGGATTCAAGTGCAAATCTAAAAGGCATATCCTAGCTAGGCTAGCGTGCCCCTCTCGGACAAACAAGTTTGCAAACATTGTTTGATTGGCTAGGTTAAACAGGAAAGGATAAAAGGACGTGTTTTAGAGAAAACCCGCCAGAATGCAGGACGGCAATCAAGACATGCGGTTTCCTGGGGGCATCTACTCGGCTCACGGCAACATGACCGAGTATCTCAATACGCCGCCACACTCGCCCTACTTGGAGTCGATGCTGTATTACCCTGGCCGCGCCAACTCGTGGGATGCTGGGTATGCCAGCATGTATTTGCAGCCGCCTACAGTCAACATGAACCCCACCTATCAAAGCATCAACCCCTACCAGGAGTCGTATCCAGAGTCCTACCAAGATTTCTTACGCCGCAGCTCATTCATGGCGCGCGGCCTCCCCGTGGCCGGGCCGTGATGCTTGGCTCAATGCTGACGAGGCCATACCAATGCGACCACTTGGGTTGTGGCAAGATGTTCAAGCGCAGCGAGCACCTCAAGCGTCACTACCGATCCATCCATACCCAAGACCGCCCTTTCATCTGCAACCACCCAAACTGTAACAAGCGCTTCTCCCGCTCCGACAACCTCACCCAGCACATGCGCATCCATCGCTCAAACAACTCCCCCCAGCAGCAACCCCAGCAAGTCCAAAGAGGCCGCCCCGTCATCCACAGCACCGAACTCCACCTTCCAAAACTCCAAAACATGGAACCAAACTACTCTTTCCAACAGCCCTCCTGCAACTAATCCCATCGAGAACCAACACTTAGCCAAGCCTAAATTACATGTTGCCCAAATATGGCAACTCCCCAATTTCAATTCCACCAGCATCCCAAGCAATCGATTGACTTCCCCCACATCCTCCATCGCTTCTGATCCGTTAGCATTCCTCCCCGCCCACCCAGTTTAATCACACCAATCCGCCAATAAAACATCCAAGCGTATTTTAGAGCCGACCATCATCCCAGAGCCATCCCAACTTACCTCCCTTAAAGCCACCACGGCGTTTTAAGATCCATCAATGTGCTTTAAAGTTTGCAGCTAACTTGACACCTTTGGCAATTCACCAGTCCGTTTAAAGGAGTTCCCAAGAAAGGGGTAACTCAACCGATGCATTATGAGCAGTTTCCTTGCAAGTGTTCAGCTCGGAATAGGGTTGGGGCAGACAATATCCGAGCAGATTCCAACTTTTGCCTTCCCTTGGAGGGTGCAAAGACGTCAACTTCAGTTAATCAAAGTTAACAATTAAACCTTGCAATTCCCAGAAGGAACCCAGATCATGCTCTATTAATGGAAATTTTGTGTTCAGTTCCCCATTTAATATGAGTTTATATCGTGACCTAGACCTTGCATCTATGCAGATACAATGAGCTTCACCTCAATGATCAAGCTTGCATCTGAGCAACTATATAACCTCAATCAACATTTCTTTAATAAAACACATTTCCATAATTCTTTCCTCATATTTACGCCTTGCCTTTATCGGTTGCAACCGGTAAACCCAATCAGGCTCTTGCCGCTTCTTAGTTAAAAGCGATACAAGGGTAAATAGGATTCACTTGAAACTCCTAGATCTCTTCGATACAGAGAATCCAAATCTTCAGTTCAGTTTCTGGGTGGAGATAGGTTCTACCCCTCCATAAAACGTACCACCCACTTACCCTCTAGCAAGAAGCCATTGGCTGGACCATAGGATATGCAGCGTAAAAATATCAGTATAACCAACTTAGCATACTCTATAAACTAAAGGTGATATATATCATTATATACTTTTTGAAAGTAACTGCAACAAGCTTTAAAAAGATCTAATCCTACCCATCAATGAATAGACCATATCCCAGCCAGTTCACACCAGGAATCTCTAAAAAAGTGGTCCAGGTCTAGCTAATCTAGATCCCTTATCATAGGATAAGGTATAGCTTATGTGACCGTACAACAGTCACTGTTGAGTATTTAGCCAAATAAATACTCTAAAATATAAAGAGGTTTTGTTTTTGGTGTTTATTTTATATAGATAGGGTCAAAAGTAATTCTTCCTATAAAGATTCCTTGAAACTGGATATCTATATAGTAAAAAATAGAATATGGGTTGTCAGTTATGCTGTAATAACTAGTAAAATTGAGGCAAGATTGGCCAAGTCAATCTTGAGGACTAGGTGTCTTGCAAATTTTTTAATTAACTCCAAAGGTTTATTAAATATACCCGCAGATGTGATTAATAAGGATTTAATCATTGGGCTGACATGAACTTGACTGTGTCAAGTGAATACTAGATGTCTTTAAACCAAGTTGATTAATTACGTAGGCTAATCAGTTTAATTGACAGGGCATTAATTAACTGATGAAAACTGAAGACATACAAATGTGCATGAGTATTCAGGGTTGATCAGCTTGTTTCCAGTTGGAACATTGATAGCTGAGTTTTGGGATGTGTATATTTCACAGGGTTTTGGCGCCAGGGCTGAGGAAGCTTCATTCCAAATCAATACATTGAGACAAAAGGTGTATTGTGATTCCTTCTCATTGTAGGTTAATTCTCATAAGTTGATAACTGCGGGGATCTTTTGGATAAAGATCCAGGTTTAGATGACATGAATGTCATAGACCATGTGACATGAATCAAAGATTGATTCAGAAACCAGAGGAGGTTTTAGCTGAATATGCCCCAAATGATATATAAGCAAAAACAGCTAAATTTTAATAAATATATATTTATGATTTTGACGCTTTCCCCTCAACTACTTTTCTATTATTTTGTCTTTGTTATTGTTTGAAAGGGCAAAGTTTGGAGTACTTTGCGTGGGAACTACTACAGTCAGGAAAAAAGTTCCTACAAGTTCTTTTGATAAAGCTTGAGCAAGTCTGAAGGTGACAAAGACTGTACCCCAGGAGTCTTTGGTGGAAGTAAAAGCTGCATTTAAAGAACTATATTCCAATTAATTTGCAAAAGAAGGAACTCCTGCTCAGGGAAATCAAATCTATGCATGAGATTCATGAAACCTGCTAGTAGGATTTGTCAAAAATTTACAACAAGTGAAAGCCAGGCCAAATCATGAGATCAAGGCTTTAAAAGAAAGAGAGGTAAAGAATGTCAAGATCATGATTTGTTGGCGGGATGAAGACAAAGTGTTGTCCCATAAAATTGCCTCTCTGGAGGTAAAGCTCCTTGAAGCTTTTTCACAGAAAGGTTCTGGTAACAAGAGTAAGCAAGGGAAGAATAATGGTAAGTTGGACTGGTTGGACCTGAATCCTTCACAGCTTACCAACCAACCACTTAGTGACATACAATAAGGTGCAACATAATACATGAGATCAGATCCAGTATTATTAAATCAGGGGAAAGATATATAGGAGATTGTCAGGGAATCATCCCTGGGCAGCCAGCCATCATAATTGGGGATAGAGCTGATTGCAGTTGGTTGTTTATAGCCCATCATAATATGGGTGCTAACTTTAAAGCATAAGATATGGATCAGCTCACCCAGGACCAGATGAAAAATCTGGGATTATAGTGTCAATCATTCACAAGAGAGTAATCTACACCATATCCAACAGCTGGCTGATTTTATTAGGTAAGAGATCAGCTACAGATAGATATGAGGGCTCAGGGAACAGGGGAAGCTCTATGATGAGTTGGTACATAGAAGAAAGCTGTATATGTCCTTAAACAACCTGGGTCATTACATTATCAGTTGCATTTGCAATTAAACCTAGTAAACTTGTTTGTGCCAGCCAGGGGGTCAGCCATCAATATCTTCTCAGAGTATAGTCTTTGATCATGGGCCTCATATAATACCCTGTAAAATTCCCAGGTCTGTATGGTAAACCTGATAGACAGAAAACTGCAGAAAGAGGGTTGGCAGTACAGAAGAGCTGATATTAATGTGGCAGTTGACTAAAATAAAATACAGGAGTTATTGGGGGGAATTAAAAGATCATATAATGTCTTTATCTCAAATTGGTAATAAATCCTGGAGATGAACTAGGGGGCTCATGTAGCTCTTTTATTGCCAGGATTTAGTCAAAATATTGGGAATGAGAGAGTCAGGTGTCAGAATTTTGCACTGCCTGGATTTTTGAGCAGCAAAATGGCACCAAGACAGGGAGGAAATTTGTTGGCTGATTCAGATTGAAGGGTTGTTTAACCCTTCTGTTATGGAGTGATATCCTTGATTTATTCTGGTATCTGGTATCATCACCAGTGGCATGAGTTTATTGGCTGTTTGAGTTGATGTGAGAATCTTCAATTCAAAGGAAGGGGCTCCTTCCCTGCATTGGGACAGCAACCATCAGGTTCCTGCAAGGCAACCTCTGGGGCATTTTTGGGGGAATCATAGAAAACATTGGAATTTTTTGGATCACATCTGAGAGAATCTGATCCCAAAAATAGGCAGGCAAGCACTTGGCTCACTGGGCTGGTGGCTCACAGCTTGAAGGGACCAGGGTTTGATCCATGCTTCAAACATTGGTTTTTTGAATATAAATAAACATAATCCATGACAGAACTGGGAATGTTAATTTTGACTTGATCTCGCTTGGAATTAACTATGGCCCAGCCAATCAAGCTATATTCACACAACTTAGTTATTATCTGTTACCATTGACAAATATTAAACAATATAGAAGAGAGTATCTTGTTTAATCATGAAAGATCACCAGACTACTTGTGTTGATTCTTAAATAGTAACAGTACTTTGAAGTTCCACAGATTACATGTTGCCAATGATACTGATGTCATTTCTACTTGCTCTAAATAAACACTCCCCCTTTCTTGATGTCAAACTTGGCTCAAATACAAGGCAACCTCCATAATTAACTCATTCCACAAGTTGACTTAATATATGTTGACAATCAGAATTAAAAATAATTTAATGTCAACAGCATTGAAAAGTCAGAATTAAGTTTTAACTCACACAGACTACTAAATGTTGACACTTTTTTAATAAGCAGAAACCTGTTTCCTGAACATTTTACTTAATGAAAATTAAGCTTCAAAATACTTTTTAGGGTAATATAACAACATATATTTAAAAAAGTCCATAAAAAATTATACTTGACAATTAAAAAATTTCATAAAAATATATTTCAAAAATAATTCATTATGAAATTAGCTATATTTACTATAATAAATTTTTTCCCACTTATAATAACAAAAAAATCCAACACACAAAAAGATACTACATAAGATTTCATTTATAATAGGGAAATATAATAATCAGAAACAATAATTTAAAGTTTTTTCTATATTAAAAACTACAAAAAACATATAATTTACTAGTAAAATACCAATATAGGCCATGTAGTACAGTCTAAAGCATCAAGCTATAAATAGAAAATCAATGATTTTATAAAATCAGAATTATAAATTATTAATGAGTTAGTTAGAATAACTATTTATTTAAAAATATTATACTTAACATATAAGAACTATATAAAAAATTAGGCAATACTCAATAAATTTAATTAAAAGCTAGTCTGTGATACCTGGTTGCCATTAAGAACTGTGGAAATCTTCTTGATACATTCCCCAATCTCTGAAAGCTTATATTTGTCCATTACAAGGTCCTTGATTGGTGTGCTGAGGCGCAGCACAGACACACAACGGGGAATCCTAACCTTAGGATTGGATTTGTACTAAGTCTTGGTTAGATGACAGGGAAGGCTATACAATTACCTTGCGGCCCTGGAAGAATAATCTCTACTAGTTGTGGCTAGAGAGAGGAGCAGAAGTACTGGACAACACAAAGAGAAAAATGTGAATAGAACTTAATTTTATTGGTGAATTAGGAAAAGGAATTTATAGTGGTTGTTGATATCACAAAACACTACCAGGACAGTAGGATAACTCACCACAAGCATGAGTGGGGCAAGTGAGATGCACAGAGTCAAGAAACCAAACAATTGTATTTCCTGATTCAGTCATCAACTCATTTTGAGAGGCAAAAGCAAAAGCAAGAGATTCATCTTTAAAATGGCCCATCAAACAAAAAATTGACACATGGTGAATAGCAGTATTTAAAACATTGATCTTATCTTGATATTGTTTCTCTTTGGTGGTTCTCTTCTTCTTGGATGGGCAGTTCTCAATATCTCTGATGGATGCAGAAGTCTTACCCTGTTGGACTTTGAGGTGCTTGTAGAAGGTGTTGTATCTGGGCTTGATTACAAAGGAGGACTTGATATGCTTATTCCAGCCCTCTAAAGATGAAGTAGTTTTCATCTCATATTTAAGAACTGCCTGGTAGCAGTTCCAGTTGGCTTTGGCTCTGGGCTTGCTCCGGCGCTTAGCGACCTTACGTCCAATCCACTGTGGTTTGTAATATTCAATGAAAGGGTAGAAGGCATCCTCATGTTTCCTGGCATATGGATCCTGGCATAGGAGGTCAAAGGCTTGTCCAGTATGCTCTGGCTTTACAAAAGCTAGTGCTACAAACTGCTGAACTAAGAACTTGCACTTTCCTGATGTATCTAGATGGTGGAGCTTGTTGAGCTCAGGTAGACCCTTTAGTTGCCTGTTGACATCCTGTCAATAATGGATAAAACACTCCTGGACCTCTCCATCAAAGGTGTTTATAAAAGCGTTATACTGGGCATTTTCATAGTCCATGATTATAGTTGAGGGGCCAAGTGCTTTATCATGAGCTTCTTGTTCTGCAGCAAGGGTGGCTTTATACTTTTCATCATCATCTGGATTGGCTCTAGTGTTATGGCCAGGGGGACTCTTTTTAATACTGGGTAGGGCCTTGATGCTCTCCTGAAGGATTTTAAAAGCCTTTGTTTAGATCTCTTCTGTTGCCCAGGATGAAAGTTAGTAGGTGAATGGGAGCACCTTACCTTCAATAAGGGAATGTACAACCCATAGTTAGTAAAAAAGGTAGGGACATACTGCAAAGGTACTATCACATAACCAGGTCTCTGAATCTCTTAACTGCTCCAGGTTCTGTTGTGTAGCATAGCATATAATTCTTGCCTCTGATGTAGGCCCATCATAATGTAAAAGGAATACCTTATCATCATTAGAAATCTTTAACTCCTCTGTCAAGACTAACTCTCCTTGGACCATGGCAGATTTCTTATGGGGGAATAGATCACGGCGTTTGTCACATATGTACTTCACTAACTGGTTGCAGTCAGGGATGAGCTTCAGGTTCTCATTATTTAGGTGAGTGGTGGCCTTAACTTCCAGATAAGAAGCGTTGATGTCTTTGGAGACTGGGACCATTTGGTAGAGGTACCACTTTAGAAGCTTTTCAATAAGATTGATTAGAGCATTGTATGTGTGCTCTCATTTTTCACTAGTGACTTTATCACATCCTTCTGTGTTGATCCTGGCAGCACAGCTTCTATCTTCACACACATAATGCTTTCTTATTCCTGCTTTTTTTGATTGTTACAATTTAAAACATAGCCATCACAGACTAAACTTGCACCTACTTTGACAGACACTAGAGGAAAAAACTGAGGGAACTTCTTTGGGAGCTTAAACTCTCCTTTGACGTTAAATATATTGTGAACCTTTAGGGGATCCCATGGGCCAATTGGTGCTTGATGATAGTCAGACAGGTAATCACCAGGATCTTCTTTATTGATACTTGATGAGGAGGATGGAGGTGCAGATTTGTTTGGGGGTAGAGGGGAATTATCTGGAGTTGGATTCTTGCGCTTCTTGGACTGGGATGAGCTTGATTCCTTGGGGCTTGATTTATTTGAGCTTGATTCATTTGGGATTGACTGGGGTTCTGGACTCTTGGGTATCTTTGTTCTTCCTTGCTTGTTTAGTGGAACCTCATCTCCTTCTGATTGGTACCAGCTTGGAGAAGAGGAGGGGTCAGAGGAGGGCTCTTTGCTTTCAGGGTCTGGGGTCTTCTCCTTTTTCTTCTGTTTTTTTGAGGGCTCTTTGGCTAGGTTTTTGTTGGGGTAGGGACTTTGGGCCTTTCCGGAGGCTTTGGGCACTTTCTTGGTTGACTTTGGGTTCTTTTGTGGCTTCTTGGAAGATTTTTCCTACAATAATTAGAGTAGAGTTCATAAAGTAAGAATAATCATGTGAACATAATTAAAAAATAAAAAATAGACAAGTGATTATTATTTAATTTTATTCAAATAGTTTATAGAAGTATGTAAAGTAATTTTAGAGCTAGTTATTAGTAAAGAATAGAAAAAACCATGTTTAAATAAAAAGTTGACATTCTGGTAGTCACAGTAGTCAAAAATATTTAATTTAGTTTGTCAGCATAAAAAACGCTTTAATTTTGACTGTCAACATACTGAAAGTCAGCATTAAACTAGAAAAGCACTATGTAAATCACTTTTAAAGCTTAGTTAATATTTTACAGAGTTGTTTTTTTAAGGCCAAGATTAATTATTTTTAAATTTCAATTTTTTTTTATAGATTTTATATGTAACTTATTAAAACTAAATAATAGGGATTGTAGAGGGAAGTCTAAAGTACAGCCCTGGGTACTTTGGCCTGAATTATTATACCATTGTATTTGTGCTTTTTGTTAAGCAGCAGTATTTTACTAATAAACCAGTGAAGGTGTCAACATTCAGGCAGTCAGCGTTCCTTTATAGTAACTCTTCTATTAAATCTCACTTAAATTATATCACTTTGTTTGCTTAGCCAAACCCATTTGTTGCAATTCAGGTGACCTGTTGATTTGACACAAAGTTGGCACTATAAATACAGATATAATTTATAGTTTTAACATATGAGTTTTGGTTTAAGTGGACTTCCAGAAATAAGCTATAGTTTATCCAGTGAGTTTAAAATAACAGTAAATATCTAAATAATACAAAGCACACTATGAAAGTTGGCATATGTCTTTGTTCAATGCTTATCTTAATATATATTTAATAAAAACAGTAGTATAAATATAAAAAGTAGTTATTTTTAGAGTATTGTGTATTTTATTAAGAAATTTATGATTCTTATTTAGGGTCAACATCCAGATATTACTTACTGTAGTTGACTTTAATGTAAAACTACAAAGAAGCTTACATTTTTATAGTAAATTATATTGGTTTTTTGGCTTAAAGTTAAGCCTTTGTTTAAATGGTGTTGACATTATGCCTGTTCCTTTTTAATTTTGAAATTCTGACTTAATAATTTACTATGAGAAATTAGCTTAGTTTTGGAAATGCCAATTCCAGCGGATAAATACTAAAATAATGTTAACTTACTGAATGAGTTAATTCTGGCAGTTGTCAAATATAATGGGGTTTGTTGCAGATATTTTGCATTGATAGAATTGATGTACATCTACAACTACTACCTCTCATCAAACTGATCCTCAAGAAATCCCCAAACCAATGAATAGTTGGTGACACTCTTATCAGTTGCTCCCAATATATGGGAGTAATCCTTTTGAGTACTGAGCAGAACATTATCTGAAAAAGCCTCATAGCTACCATGACTCACATGGACAATATATAGCTTGTCATGGTACTATATAATACCCTTCTAGTGCTCTAGCTCTTCAAACACCAAAACATGTCCTGGGTCAATGCCAGGTGCCGGCTGGGAGGGGATGTCATTCTTCAAGTGATCAGGCCCCTTGGAAAGAGTACTTTACTTTGCTTGGGAACTGAAAATACCTCCATCACCTTCCCTATGACCATCCTAGCATCTTCTTCATAGAAAATCACCTCATCTTGAGTGCTTCCCTTATTGGGTTGATACCAGTCCTGGACAATATTCTGAGCTCATTCCTAAGAATTCCTTGCCTCTGGGGGTCATTGGGATCCTTTTGGTCAGAAAGGTCCACTCCTCTTCAGAAGATTAGCTAGCAGCAAACTTCCCACAGAAATACCTGTACAGATCCTCCTCCTCTATTATGGGATAGTAAATGTGGCAAGTGTGATCCATGATGAAATATGGGAAGATTACAGAAGATTTTAGGGGTTGTGAGTGGCATTTATTGAAAACAGGAGGAAGATCCCCTTAGAAGCCTTCTGTATCATAGCCTGGTGTGGAGTGTATTCTTGATTTTCTTGGTATTAGGACCCTTGGTCCTCTTATTTTTGATCTTGAGCTCCTTGCTCTTGGCCTTGGACTCCTTCTGTAGCTACATTAAGTGGATGATCTCCTTGTTTCACCTTAGAACCCCTTATATGTCCCCTTGTTTCAGTCTGATTCTTTTCTGAGCTGTTTCTTTTCCCCAAGATAAACCATTGTTTTTTCTTCATTTATAATAAATTAAACCTCATTTATTTACTCTAGCCAATGTGTGAAGACTTTTCTCTTTCAGACTCACTGATTGATTAGACTTTCCCCCTTGTTTTTCCAATGAAAAACATTGATAAAACAAGCCTCAAACAGCAGACAATCAGGGCTATGGATCCACCAACTACAACAAACTAATCCCCCAAGCTACCCAGTGTTGCCTCTTTCTTGGACAAGCCACTGTTGCTTCCTGTCAAAACTCTACATTTTCAAGCTGTGTTTCAAACAGTTCTCCTGTTTTTCTGTCACATTTCACTGTGGAAATTTGCTTGTTTTTCCTTATGTAAAAAAAAGGAATTTTTCCCTGTGTTTTGTGAAATGTTTCTCTTTTATTTCTCCCCTTGTCAAAATTCAAAGTCCCCATTGCCTTGCTCTTTCTCTGTGCTATAATCCACAGAAAAATGTTTGCCCTGATTTTGAAGTTTCCTTGTTCTTTTCTATTCTTGTCTGCTTCTGCTCTTCTGATCTATTCATTACTCTTAATAAATTATTATTTATTATTTTTTAATTCTCTTTATTTATTTAACCCTTTTGTTTCTTTAATTCTCTTATTATTTTAATTTTTTATTTTCCTTATTCATTCTTTTGTTGATTATTTCCTTAATATTCTTTTTTATTTCTATGTTCTTTAGATATTTATTTGTTGCTTCTCTTAATCCTTTTAAATATTTTCTCCTTATTATTTCTCCTCTTCCCTTTCCAACCACTATATATGACCTCTATCTAGTTCTTCTGCTCCTTCTCTCTGCTTTTTTTAATAAATTCACTCCTTCTGGGCTTCTATAATCTGTTTATTCCATCAGTTAGCACTTCAGACTCAGGCAATAAGTCTCCACAAGTGGATCAACCTAGACTTGACCCTAATCAGTGACCTACTTTTTAGATCACCAGAAGCAAACATTCCTCCTTCATTAAGACTGTTTTTACTCACCCAAGTGGTATCTTGAGCTTTCAGGCGCAAATTGATCAACTTCACTTTCCAGAAACCTAAAATCATTAAGTTCTTCAGCTGCTTTTCTGGAAAGCTACCTTAATGATGGCTATGAGCTATCCATGCTTTGCCTGATAACCTTAAAACCTCTTTAAGGCTTCCCTAAATTCATTGAAAGAGCAAACTCTACCTCCTTCCTAGGTAGAGCCAGCCAACTGTATTCTCACACCAGTTGGTATCAGGATTTCAATGCTACCTCAGCACATTTATCCCAGGGTAGCTACAACTTCTCTATCCTTTCACATCACTGTTAAGGGGAATCCCTACTACTATGTCAAGGAATAGGCCACTGCTCTCTATTAACCAAAGCTATACATATCAATAAATAAAGCAGCATTTACCTGTCTTAGGCATTGAATCCTCATTTGGCTGGTATAAAGCCCTTTCCAGCAAAACAGCTCCTCATGTGGATTATCATAGCCCTTCTTCTACATATAATAAAGTATCATTCTCTTCTCAATTCCATCCTTTATCTCATTTCATATACTTTTTGGAAGTATATAATTAACAGTAGTAGAACAGTTAGGCTATCCACACCTACATAACTTAAAGGAAAAACCCCTTCAAAGAAAATAATCCAGGGAAAAGCTCTTCCTACAGACTGGAAAATATATGAAGAAGGACAGGAAATCTCCACATAATACACTATCTTTGACAAAATCCTTGTACCTACTAAACAGTACAACTTCTTCAGCATAAAAGGAGCCCTGACTTGCCTTCAATTCCTGACACACCCAAAATACCCAACATTGTATTTCAACGCCTCTGCTCAGCAGAAATTGGAACATTGTCAGGACTACACTGTGAAAATGCCAAACTATGGATTCAAAACACTCAAAATAAGTTTAAACAAGTAGGATACCCCAAGAAACTCTGGGTAAGTGAAATTGCCTTGGGTGATACTGGGGATGCCTCCTGCTTTATAAGTGAATGGTTCAACCAACACACTGGTCACAAAAAAGACTGGGAAATGTTCAAAAATTCCTTCTTAGAGAAGTTTTCAATAAAGGACTCTGATGTTGTAATCATGACATAACTCAGAACCTTCAAAATGACAGGAATCATTGAGAAGTATATTGCAGCATATGAAGACATAAATTATTGAGCTCCCAACACCATCAATTTTGATAAGGCTGGACCACTCCTGGACTTCTACAATGACCTCCCCATACACATTAGATGTCAGTTTGATAAGAGTTGTTTCAAGAACCTCCAAGATGTATTCTTAGAAGGGAAACAAGCTTCAAAGAAATCTTACAACTTGCATTTAACCAACAAACATGAAGAGATTCCCTCAGCAAAGAAGGATACTTGAACCAACAAACAAAACAACTGAGACAATAACCCTAATCCTTGAGACAGAAATTGTACAACTCAGGTGAACCAGATGAGTATTGATAACACAACCAAAGAGGTAAAAGGTGGCAACAGCGCCCATGTTGACAGTGTCTATGTTGATACTTTGTTTAAATGGCCACTGTTGACCAGAAAATCATATTCCACTAAGGAAATTGCTAGTTGTGCAAGCTTAATTTCCATTTTTCTAAGCTCTTGGGAGCGTGAACCTAGGAAACATGACAAACTTGTGGCCATTTCAACACAGTTCAATATTAAGCTTAATTATTTTTTTGATTTAACCCAATTTACCTTTACTTTTACTAATAAAAGATTATTTTTTATAAAGTTGTTTTTCACAATGTAAAAGTGTTATTGTCACACTTTTTAAGCCTAACCTATTTTAATAATAAAAACTTAAAATCTTACAATATAAATATTATTATCACAGTTAAAAAATTTCAGGTTGATATGTAGAAATATTCTTAGTGCATATGGTATGCTGTTGAAATGCTCATCTTATAAATTTATATGTGGCACTTAGTCTGACTTCAATATCATAAATGTATTTATGGCTAATGGCAATCCCATAATTTAAGCCTTTTTCACCATATAAATTACTATAGAATTTATTATCAACAAAATGCCAAAAATCAAAAATGTCTAAATTTGCTTGAGATCAATCACCATGGTGGAGTTAGGGAAATTACAGTAGTGCAAATAAGCCTAAATTACTATGCCACTGCCTAATGAGAATGCCATCAGTGAGGAAGTTGACACTTAACTTTTTCATAGTTTTAATCAACATATTAACAACTTTTAATATATCAATGGTAAAATATCTTATTCCCACTCTAAAATATAATAATTAATAAGGAATTTGATGATTTTTACCTTATTTTTTATATTTTTTATAATTTTATTATGTAAAAAAACACACTGAAAACAGTTAATCTTTGCTGGGTTGCTTAAATTTACTTAAGTGTACTATGAAAAACATAGTGAAGTTTTTTAAAAAAGTTGACAGTGCTGATGCTATCTCTGTTAATATCTACAACTTTCTTAATTGAAAGTGTGAATTCAGCATATTTTTGCTAATTGTTTTAATAATATCAAGACTTTCAGCTTCTCACATATGAAACTTTTCTTTTTACATAATTAAACACCTTAGTTTTTAATATGTTATATTTTTAACTTTATTCTTTAATACTTCTTGATTTTTGAAATAAATTTTATCTGCAAAATTAATATTTTTACATTTTTTTTTAAAATTTTAACTTGTTGTTTTAAAATTTAATAAACTAAGTAAAATTTTACCCAGTTTAAAATTTAAAATTTTAATAAAAGCCTTATAAGTTTAAATTTTATTTATGATGGTTTTATAGTTATTTCTTATAAATGTATTATTTTATTTTATAATTTGTTATATAAGATTTTTAGGCCCAGAATACTTATAAACAGGCAAAGGGCATCAAGCCTCCCTCAAAGCTAATCAAAGCCTCCAAGCAGAAGGCTTCATCCTCAAAAACGCCTGCCCATAAGTGTTAGGGCCCAGAATGCCCTAGACAATCAGCTAACCTGCATGGAGATAAAACAACCAACATAAAGGAAAGCATTACCAACTGCCTTCCTGAAAGAAACATCCTATCTGACTGTAAATGGCCAGGGGTTTGCAAGGCCCACATGCCACAAAGCCCTGGCATTGAAATTAAACACAAAATCTGGTCCATTTGCTATTGGGAAATTTTAAATTGGGAAAGCAATTGTTTGATTGCACAATTGTGCACTCAATTGCTTACAGGTTCTAATAATAGCTGTGGCACCTTGGCATGCTGCAGCCAAGAAAATGTTTATGATATATCAGCCAATGTCATTTCCCCCAGGTCCCAGTGCGCAATTCCAAACCATTTTGCGAGTATCACAGGAAATGATGCCACCAGGCCTCTAGTGGCACAAAAGGCTAAGAATTACCAATTAAGTATAAATAGTGAGAATGAGAAGCCTTCCTCACTGTTGACATATTAAATAAATGACTTTATGCCCAGGACCTATTATTCTCTTACAGGGATTATCTATTTTTGCGCCAATATAATCATTCTGTTTGTATCTATTTGCAAATTCACTACACAATACAATTGCACTTATCTGTTCCCCTCTTGGCTCTACCCATTTCATTTTGGTTAAGCCACCTTGCGCCATTGAATTGGAGTTCCTCTACCCTCACCACCTGGATCTTCCTCCTGGCTACTATAGAGTGACAATTCTGTATATCATGAAGGAGATTCCCTCCACTCCTTTCTTTCCCAATGTGACTCCTTCCCAAGACTTCAGCAAGTTGGGGTTTGTCTACATCACAGTATTGGGGCTGGCTGATCAGGTTGCACCGCATACTGAAAGTTGGCGTCCCTTGGCTACAGCTGTGAATTACATTGTCAGGATTGCATTAATTGTATACATGAATTTTCAGGCCCAGCCCTCCTCCCCTGTGGGAGTCCAACCAGACTCTGGTATGGGCTGTAACAATAAGTCACCTCCCAGACAGGAGCTCACACCCATTCCTCCCTCTGAGCCCTCCCCTGAGCAGATACCAGCTCTCTCCACTGGGAGTGAGGAATCATATGGGTCTATTACTGAACACAGATACTACAACTCTGCATCTTATGAGGAGCCTACTAAGAAGAAGTACTCAACCAAAAATCCTCCAAGGGTAAGTCTCCCACACATGAGGAGCATCATAACAAGTCCCCTTCTTCACCCCTTCACCAAGCTCCCCCATTTCAGTTCCATGGAGCTGATTTAAAATTGTGCTCTGATTACTTTCCTGGCTTATGTCATACCACTGCTGTTCCTTGGGACCCTCTAGTGACCCACAACATTTGCAATGTCAATGGGAAATCCAAGATTCCTCTTCCATCCCCAGGTTTCCCCCCAAAATGAGCATCAAATGGGGGCCAGCCATTGTAGCAAATGTTTACATCTTCAGCTGCAATAACGCCAACTGGGGCTTCAAGAGCTGACACTATACCTGTGAGGACCGCTCCTACCTTATGCAGCTCAATACTGAGCGCTGGAACTTAGTCCAAACAATTAAGGGTGAAAATACCTGCATCATGTCAAACACTGTCATCTACCGTCTGTTCAGGTGATATCTTTTGCAGGTGATGCCACATCCAAGGACCAAAGTGCACTCAGCTGACTGTGCTTGCTTGCAAGTACATCTCCCTCATCAATATGAAGAGGGTGCCAACCCATAATCAATTGGTTAATTTTTTGAGCAATATACATCAAGCCTCAAACCCACTGGTTAAGAGCTCCACCAATATTAAAGACCTGGTGCCTAAGATTCCCTCAAGAAGACTGAGGATGGAGAGATGTTCCTGCTTCATGCCAATGGTCAGGAAGTGGAGTATAAAATTATAGCCTATACCACAACTCAAAATCTGGCGCATCTTAATACTGCTACCACTTGGTTGTGTGACAGCAATTTTACTACCTGCCCCTCCATCTTCAAGCATCTTTGGGTCCTGCACAGGTAGTTTGACGCCCAAGTTATTTTCAAAACAGCAGACTAGACCCACCAGCAAGGCTTCAATCAAGCAGGTTTGTGACCCAAAACCCAACTTCCCAGTGACCTGACACCAAACTAGGAAGTTGACTCAATTTTCCAAATCCAACAGAATGAACAGATGATAATCCCTTGTGGTGGATACCTTGTTTTGGCACTTGACTCATTACAGGGATCAAGCCACTCCCTTACCATCTAACTGTGTGACCAACTCATTCATTTTCCTGATATCCAGGATTCAAAACAAATATATAACACTTATCTCCAAATAAAGTTTATTATCTAGTTTCCAATATTTTACCCTGTTGTAACTCTGCCAAAACAGCACAGTCAAGACATCATCTCCTTGTCTTATTCCTTCTTCCTGGTGCCAAGACTGAAGTCTAAAACAGAGCCTTCATGATTTCTGGGATGCTTTAAGCTCCCTTCCTATCAACAAGCTTTTCCTTCCCACCAAAGCCATCAGAGCAAAAATCTCCTCTGCTTAAAGGATAAGTCAGCTCATGCTGTTGCACAGCTAGTTCATGCATTCTCCATTAGGCCAAAGGTGATCATAATCAACTTTGAGCTTTCTTAGTTTAGAGCCTTTGAGGACACTTTTAATAGAGAATTTCAGTGAAACTTCTTCTATTTCAGGAAGGCCCTCCTCAAAAACCTCAAGAGTATGAATGAGCTCTTTGATAAGTACCTCAATAATAGCAAAGATAATTTCTACTTTTGCATGACTAGCTTACTTCATTAGTTTTTGTAAAGCAATAGCACACTAGGATTGGCTTTGAGGCCATCCAAAAGGACGCTAATGTGAAGAAGCACTCCACTATCTTCAAGGGCTACCTTGAGTACTTTAAGCGCCAATAGGTTAGCAAGAAGTTGACTACCAGGAGAGGATAGAGTGGAGCTACTGTACCATGGAACTACCATAATGCCTGCCTAAATGGGAAGATAAAGACTACCTCAAGCCTTGAGGTATGAAACAAACACCCCAAGACCAAGTTTGGCGCCAACCCCAAAATTTAATAAGTTCTTCCAGAAGCTCCAGGAAGAGAAAGAAGGACTGTCTCAACATTCTGGGACCTGGCTAACTGGGTGGCCCCCAAGAAGAGGAAGAGTAATGATCATGATTACCAGGAGGCCTTCTAAAAGGTAGTGAAGAAGAAGTACAAGATGGGTAAGATTAAGAAGTACTTTTGGGATGTTGCCACTGCCCTTGCTAGTGGCTTTAATTGATTAAATAAACTTTTCTTTGCCTATATAATATTTACTTTTATTTTTTATTTAGTTAGATATTTATAATATTTTTAGGTATAAATGATAAGCTTCAGTTTTAGCTAAGAGGTGGTAGTAAAAGAAATATCTTGTGTTTGGTTAATTTATCTGTAAATAATAAGATATTTCAGTTTTGCTTACATGAAGTATAATAAATATTTTTTTATTTCTTGTACTGTATGTATATTTAGGTCTTTTCTTTATTTCTGTATCATTGGAATTTTAATTTTTTGGTAATAAAATAAATTTTCATAGTAAAAAGGGTTTTTTACATAATAAAAATTTCTTATATTACCTTATTATTAGCTACAATATGCTTTTATTGCACCTTTGAGCTATTTTAGGGTCAATTTATGGTACAGTAGTTTTAAAAGCTATGGCAACAAGCAAAAATACTTCAGATTTAAACAAAATGATTTCAGATTTAAATGAAATCCAACTCTCAGATTAAAATATACACACTGTTAACAGGGTTTATTGGTGTTAATGGGAAAAATGAGTCAACACAGCAACAAAGGGATCACACGCAAAGCAAGATCATTCAAAATACAATCCAAAATACATTGATTCACAAACAAAATGGTGTGAGTTGACTTTTGGTGTACATATGTTTACTATGTGAATTGGTGACAAAATACACCCAAGTGTGATATGTCAAAACTCAATCCAAAAATAAAACATAATAGCAACTCACAATGTAAACAAAATCACTCAATCAGTTTGTGCAATGTGTTGTAATCAAGAATGATACCAAGGTATCTAAAATAAGACACAAGATCTGAAACAAATTTTTTAAAAATAATGTGTTGGGTGCTTAATTTGGCGTAAAATCTGGGAAAATGGGTGGAATTTTTTTTGGGTATTCTAAAATGGGTGTGGTAAAACCAAAAACAACTAACTAAGAAATAAAAATATATAATTGGGATATTGGGAGGGAAAAAATATTAATTGAATATCCATAAACAGATAAAAGCAAAAATTAAAAATAAGAAGTATCTTAATTTAGTTTTATTTAATATTTTATTAAATTCTAAAAATGGAAGGAACACAGCAACAGACTACCATTGCACCTGTTGTGTGCCGCGGTTGCGGTTGCCCCCGCAGGTCAAAGAATAGACTTAGTGCAACACAAGTGCCTACTCAGGAGGGAGGCAGGAGAGGAGAGTTCCATAGTGGTGCTACACTGACACAGCTGGTTCAAGGAGCACAAGCTGCTAGGGTGCAGAGCATAAGCTCTTGAGTCCCAAAGCTGACCCAGAAGCCCACCAAGGTTACCTTCACCAAGAAAGTTAGAGACAGGTAGGTAGAACTTACTTCATATGTGTTTGACGTTGTGTACCGGCAAGAGCCGGTCCTGTCAGCCATACTGGAGAAGGTGAAGCCTGTACTTGATACTAGCTGCAAGCCCTACGTCAGTGATGGCAATCAGGAGGATGACAGGGAGCTCCAATTCTACCAAACAATGAGGGCAGCTGGTGTTAAAGAAAGTTGCTGTGTTTTACACCAAGGTGCCTATGCCCTGTGTTGTGCCCAACACCAACAAGCCAATCCCCACCGCTAAAAAGCCCACCCAGAAGCGCATCCCCGACATCAAACACATCATCCTTCTCCGGCTCATGCGGGAATCTGGTGATTACAAGGCGGCTGCGGCTCTTGTTGGGGTGGATTCCAAGTACTCCTCAAAGACCTTCAATAAATTCATTGATACTGGCCGAGTCCTTGCCGCGGAGAAATCCTTGCGTGTTTCAACCATGCTTGCCAAGGAGCACAAATGGGCAATCCGCCAGTGGATAACCCAAGATTGCCATCTTGAACTGGCAAATATACAGGCCATGGTCAAGTCTTCTTTTGGGATCAAGGCCTCCATTTCCTTCTATTATCATTTGGTCAAGAGAATGTTCTTTTCCTGGAAAAAGCTTGGGGTATCCCCCTACAATTGGAACAGCCCAGCCAATATTGAGACCCAGAAAAATTACGCTGAGGTGTACACTGCCCTCAAAGCCAATGGGACAGTGAAATTCTATTATATCAAAAAATTGGCATTTGCCTTGTCTATGCGTAATGCATATGGCTATGTCCCCAAAGGCTCAAATGATGGGATGGCTTGGCGTGCTGCAGTCTGCGCCACAGTATACTCAATGGTGGCTCTCCTTGGTCCAAAGGGGGTCAAGCTGTACCAAATGATACTAGGCTCCCACAATAGCCGGACCTTCCTATCATTTCTCTAATTGGTCCAGGAGCACCTGAGGCACACAAGCCCGGGCTTCACCAATGTAATTGTATTGGACAACATTGGTCTCCACAAGGTGGCTGACATTTTTGAGGAATTCCCAATGATTGACACAAGCATTACAGTGGGTCCCCAGAAATTGGCCACAGCAAATTTGTGCCTTCTTTTCCTCCCCGCCTATTTGCCCTTCCTAAATCCCATTGAGGAAGTCTTTGGGTGGCTCAAGCAAGTTGTCAAACAAGGAACCCCAACAGGACCAAGGACCTGTTTGATTTACTGCAGGCTGGGATCTATACCCTCCCAGCTGAGACCGTGGCCAAATTCTATGGCCACACTGATTTGTTCATCCCTGTGTGCCTAGCCAAACAGTCAATCAATTAAAGGCTTAGTGTGTCCAACTTTTTTATATTCTCTAATTTACTATTCAAGATTTATTGATTATCATTTTATATTTAGATGGTTCCATGTCCACAATCACATTCAGAAGATCCATCAATAGATGCAGGTAATTTATTTATTTTATTATATATTATTTAATATGTCATCTGAGGTTATCCCAAATGCTTGATACTGGATTACGCAAATATATTTATATCACTTTTGTCAAATAAATATAAAATAGTCCTCTAAAAATTAAACGTAAATTTTAAAGTTGAAATTTATTTTATTACTGTATTATTTTATACTTTTATGAAACCCATTTCCAAAATATTTTTTCAAATATTGTTTGCTAAAATATTATTTGAAAAATTATTTATAAATATAAAAATATAGTAGAGTATAAATATATTTATTGATTCAGAGATAAAATTAAGTGCGCCTATAATGGGTTCAGCGGTATGTACCCACCCCGCAATGGAGGTGGCGCACAACCTCCACCGCCACACTGTGGACAGTGGATACATCCATATTGAAGTATTCACGCCTGCTGGTAAAAGAAAGGATGGTGAGGTGGGAACAAGGAGCAGCTTTTCTGGCAGGGCTGCAAACCTGAAGATGCCAGCCAGGACCAAGGCGTCCTGGATGACATGATCAACCCAGTTGTATCCAGGGGGGACCTTATTCCTGTCCAGTGAGAGCTTGGCCTTGTCAACCCCAAGAAGAACCCTGTCTAGGTCCTCTATAGACGCGTCCATCCCAAAGTAGAATAGGAACCCCAGGTAAACAACCAGATGAAGCCTTTTCCCAGCAAAGGCTTCTATGAACTTGCACAATTTGTTAAATACAGCACTAATCTTCTTCTTGTGCTTGGTTTTGGCAAAGGTCAGCTCCATAGCTGCAGGGACCCCCGTCTTGTTGGCACTCCAGGCCAGCCCAAAGTCTGCCAGGAGGATTTTTGTCTTTTTTACGGCTGTTGCATCTGCAACAGCCAATTTTGACACTGCATGCCCAAAGTTCTCCAACAGATAAGAGATGGTATGCTCAACTGGGAAGCAGAAGCAATCAGCTGCGTGAGCCCAACCCATCTCTGGTATATTCTTGAATGGGAGCGTTGCCAGGACGTCCCAAACAAGCTCAATGGAGTTTACACAGTAAACTCCACTAAGGGATACCGGGTCCAGGCGGACCAGTTGGGCATCCTTTTAGGCAGTAACTGCCCACTCAGATGCCCCCTCACCATGCAAAAGCCCAGCCAATGCCTCCCTGGACATTGGGAATGTACCATGGATCCTGTCTTCAAGCTCTTGCAAGACAGGGGGGCCAGGAAAAGCTGCCTTGCCACATGATTAGCATAGTTGGCATAGAAGGCAGGAGGATAAAAGGGACCAGGACCCGGCAGAGTTTACCATCAACATCTTCTAAAAAAAGGTAAGAATTTAAGAATTTTTATTAATTATAACTTTTTAGGGTACCTTTTTGGGTTTCTTCCTTACCAGCTGCTTCAGCCGGCTTTGCCATTCTTGGCGCAATAAATTGTGCAGGCAATTTGGTATCCTCTACTCTGGCACGCTTGGCGGTTTTGAGGTGGGCATACATCTCTGGGTCATCAACCCAGACAGACGGCGCAGAAAAATTGTATGCCTTGAACTGGAGGCCCTCAACCACAGTTTTTGAATATTTAGTAAGCACTCAATTGTCTTCTCTGGGGTGTCTGGTATTTTGGCCATAAGCGCCTTGGCTGACACCTTGTCAATTTTGTCCCCAGTGAGGACGACAGACTTGAATTTTTCTTTGGCCTTGCAGTCAATGTCCTTTATTTGGCAATCACCAAGTCAAGGTCCTTCAGAAGCTTTTCTAGTTCTCTCATTGATTTTTTACTAACCTTTCCATATGTTTTTATAGCTTTCACCCCAATAAAATCTGTGTTATTCTGATATTTTTGCCTCTTTGTTTATTCCTTTTTGTTTTCCCATTTACTACATTATCCCATCTTTTTACCCATTGTGTATATGTTTTACACTCATCTTAATATGTGTTGTTTGCTTTGTGTTGGCATTGTTTCCTTGATTACCATATTATTTTTGGCACTTGATATAGCCTCTTGCGAAAATATTAACAACAATTTGGTGATCAGCTAAATTTGAATTAGAAAATTATAGTGTTAACTGTTTTTAGATAAAGTTGTACTGATCCAAATTCAAAACCTTAATGATAAACTTTAAGCCAATCAGGAGCCGGGTGATAAAGTGATTGTTGTGACATAAAGGGACATTCAATAATTCTTTGATGCATGTGTGCTAATTAATATGATTGGCTGGATGTTTTGCCATTGTACGCCTTTGCCGCTGTGGCAAGTTGTTGATGGACTAGTGCTAACCCAGCAGCTGATTGGGCACTAGTCCACCAACAACTTGCCACAGCGGCAATGGCGCACAATGGCAAAACAACCAGCCAATCATATTAGTTAGTGCACATGCACCAAAGAATTATTGAATGACCCTTTATGTCACAACAATCACTTTATCACTTGGCTCCTGATTGGCTTAAAGTTTATCATTAAGGTTTCAAATTCAGATCAGTAACAACTTTATCTAAAAACAGTTAAACTATAATTTTTCTAATTCAAATTTAGTTGATCACTAAATTGCTGTTAATATTTTCACAAGGGGATGTGTTTAAGTGCTAAAAATAACTGTCTTCAGGATCTAGATACGCAACATAGTAAATATATGATTTATAGAAATAAGCTGAACATAAAGAACATAGCCAACTATAAACAAAGATAACACAAACAATTGAAATTCAAAATAAAGATAATATAAATAGAAAATGTTTGGCAACATGGGGTTTATTGGGGCGGGGAAGAGTGATGCCTAGTAGGCAGAATGGCGCAGGAAGGAAGACGTAGAGGCGGTGCTGGCCTGGGGGGTCTTGGATTGAATGGGTTGGGTTTGCAGGTGGGGGGTGTTGGTGGCAGGGGTGGAGGCAGGAGGATTACGCGTGATAGCCACCATATACCGCTCATTGTACTACTCATCAGTCATTGGCTGGATGGGCTGATAGGTGGCTGTGGCACAGGGTGGGAGGCGTTTATCCTTGCATGATTGGTTGCCCATGTTCACATGGAAAACCATTTGCGCAAACAAGTCAGCCACCATTTGGTGACCAAAGAAAAAATTGTGATCAAGGACCCCAAGACAAAGGTTGTTGAAAGCCTGAGGGCGGCACTACCGGAGTGTATCTCTAATACTAAAGAACACAACATCTGCCAGACAGACGTTGGCGTGACCAGCTGGGTACACAGAGGCCTGGTGCCCGCGTTCCTGGATGGCCTTGAGGGCGGTGGAGCTTCCCTTCATCTGGTGGCTCAAGAAAACCCAGTATTTGGAATTGAGCCATCCAAGGAGTTGAGCAATCCACTGAGGATGTGGACGTATGAGTACCCAATGATGAAATCAGGGTTTGTTCAAGAGTAGACAAAAACCCTTGGCTGAAACAGCCAGAAATGCACCAATAAATGTCCCCTTCTTGACCTTCTTCCTTCCATTCTTGGTGGCAGATTTACCTTGCTCACCAAATTTGTCAAATGCAATTGATAACTTGTAGTACAAGAAAAACATTATGTCATCTGTTAGACTTGTCAAGCATCTGACCAAGGTTGATTCAATTGCAGTGTTGTATGAGGAATCCTCAGCGCCATCCCATTGGTTGCCAGAAAAATTTGTAAGAACCCTAATTAAAGCCACTTTGCCATACATCCAGTGCTGCACCATGCGCTCAGACACCCATATGTTATGGTGCACAAGTTGCTTCTGGACCTGGGTCAAGGGAAGATTGGGGTCCTGCTGGAGGAGGTCAAGCATTATTGGGTATGCCTCATTGATCTGGGACTCTGTGGCCTTCTTTGGCTTCTTGGCTGTCCCAATCAGATTTTTCTTATTCATCAGGTTGTTGAATTCCCAAATGACAGTAGCCTGGGTGAATTGTAATTGGCTGGCTATCTGATCCCAGGACAGACCCTGCAGGTTGAGTGCCATAATTTCCTGAAGAATTTGGGCAGTGATTATTCTGTATTTGGGGTGCTGGGCTGGGGGAGCTGAAGCCTGATTGGCTGTAGGGGGGCAGGTTGGGCGGTGGCAGGAAGTTGTTCCAAATCAAGGTTGCCATCCTGATTGGTTAGTTGATGGGCAGCTTGTGCAGGGGTGAGTGGGAGCAAGGGCAGAGCTAGACGCTAAGTGACTCTCAAACAAGTCAAAGCCATATGGGTCAGGGGACAGTAACAGGTCAGCTTCCTTGTTACCCGCCTCAAAGGCTTGGGTGTAAACAGGTGCCTCCAAGTTCTGAGCCTTGCCTCCATTGAATCTGGCTTGGCTGCTGGCACGGTTGAAGATGTTGTTATTAAAAACCATTGTAAAAAACCTAGGATAAAATCACTAAAAGTAATTTTTTTTAAAAATTAATAATTTATTTTTATTTTAATCTCAAGCCCACATTTTGAAAGTTCTCAAAACCTTTTCATACAAATCTGAAGCCATGAAAATGGATAAAATGCCTCTGTTACTAAATTGTATAGCTGTTGATTGGCTGTTAAATTGATAGTTTTCTATTTTAGGCTACTCATACTTCACATCTTGTGTGAGTTCATTTTGTTTTTGTGCTTGTGTAATCTTGCTTCTAGATTGCTCAATTTTTGTTTCATTTTGGTCCTTCTGTCATTGCCTCATATAAATCCTGCTTGGATTATAATATACTCTGGAATAGCATCCATCCATTTCACTTGTTGTGTCAGTTCATTTTATTTGTGGTTTGAACTACACCACTTGATGTTTGCTTTAATTTTTTATAATGGGTTAGTGAAATTTGGTTTTTGGTTTGACAGTTCATTTATTAACCAAAAATATTTAAATTAATTGAATCCTGAATCTTGCGCAACTTGAATTTTGTTTAAATCTGAAATCAGTTTGTTTAAATCTGAAGCATTTTTGCTTGTTGCCATAGCTTTTAAAACTACTGTACCATATATGTATTAACTTTTTTATATTAATCATTTCAGGTAAAGTGTATTATTAATTAAAAAGTGTCAACATCCTGAAGACAACATTATTAAAATAAAAAGTTCACACTTTACTATAGTGTCAACATGGGCACTGTTGCCCAATAAACTACTGCTAAACTTTTCTTTGTGGGGGAGGAGCATATTAGATTCAGAAAATTCTTAAAAATATTTATATGTACACTTGCATAAAAGTCAGGTGTCTGACAAATCTTTATACAGTAGTTTTTAAAGCTGTGGCAACAAGAAAATTAAATCATCTGTAAGCAAGATGAACTCACATTTACTGTAAATTCAGAACCCAAACATAAAAATGCAGATTGTCAAATCCTTGGTCCAAAATTCAAATCACTTTTGCGGGCCTCACAGCTGAGTGAAAATTAAAATATTTAAAGAAAATCAACCATTTAATTTGACTTTTTTGATTTATTTAAATTGGCAAATTTTGAATCCCTTGAGCAGATAACTCAACTAAAGACAAAACACAGCAAACAAATGCGGGGCACATGACTCAAAATGTGGGATTCTAATGTACAATTTGAGATTTCCTGTATGTCAAACAATCACATTATCAACAGCAAATGAACTATCAACACATCAAGGAAAAGATAACATGATAAGATAGATTGTAATATATAATTCTAAATTATTATTAGCATTTTTTAAAGTCAACTGTAATAAAGTATCCTTAGTAGCAATACATGAATACATAGTTAGTAAACTGATGGTTTATCTTTCCCCTTCTTTCTTTCTTGAAAAGAAGTTTTATAACCCCTGGCTACGCTGGGGGCCAAAAAACTTTTAAAATTTTTTTGCGTCATCAGGAGGGTAGCTCATATATCATTATATGGTTTTGTGGTTGCTATATTAGTGATTTAGAGTGCAGAATATTGCATCATTTTCAGTTTAGAAAATTTTGCATTTCACTTAATTTCATGTCTAAACATGGTTGTTGAGATTGGATTTTTCATTTGATTTTATCTAGAGTGGAGCTTCTTGATTTGGGTTGATTTGTCCTAGTTACTTACTGTACATTCAATTTGGATTCCAGTTCCCACAATTATTATTTGAGTTTACTAGTGGCATTCAAAAGTGATTTGAAATTTGGTTCTTGGATTTGACAATCCTGCAATTTCAAAAAACATAGTAAACTTAATGAAAATGGTGGATGGATTTGAACAATTCAAATCTGATTCCAGTTAATTCATTTTGTCCATTGGAAATATGCAGTTCAACTTGAGCTTTGCAAAGTGTCTATGAGTTCCTGCATTTTTAAAAACCCAAATAAAAACACAAAGAATTAAATTTAATTAAAAAGGCCATCCTGCAAAAGTGATTCAAAATTTGGACCAAGGATTTGACAATCCTGCATTTTTATGTTTAGGTTCTGAATTTACAGTATCAGACATAATCCTCCCTGAGAACTGTAAACTTATACTTGAGAACATTCTCTATAAGCACAGTTGCCCTCAGAATCTACTCATATATGACATTATTAATTTCATAAGCTATATGATCCTATTAACAACAATCCAATGAGATATTTTGGAAGTTTAAAAACTACTATCATCCCTTCCCAAAAATAGGATAATATAGCAAGAAAATGGCAGCCCAATGCAAATACTTTGGAAATTGAGTCATCAACATGAAACATAATGGGTTATTTATCTCACAGCTTCTGTTTTTATTAAATCATAGGTTATCACAGAGCAACTGGGAATTATATCTTTTAGCTACTCTTTGTATGTCAACCAAGCCTTCTGTCACACTTGTGCAGTTTAGTAAATGATAGCAAAGCATTATCTCCTGAAATGTATCTACAGAATTTAGAACAGAAATTAATTAAATACATTCAGAGGTGCATTCAATAAACCAAGATATACAGGCAAAATATATGGTTAGAGAAGCTGCAAGCATCCCCTACTTTATCAGAATACAAATTTGGAAGCACAGTGTCCTTCTTTAGTAATCATGGTTCTTGTATAGAAATCAAACTTGCCTCCTTATAGTAAGGTCCTATCAAAGTATTCCAGAAGGTAGGAGTAGATATCTATAATGTTAAGAATCTGTGGACTAAAAAACTGATTATCTGAGTATATGTGAAATACATGTTTGAGGCTAAAGATAGTTGTGGGTAAACCTACTTGTGGAAGTAATTCACAAAAATATATTAATAAAGTCAAACATATACTCATGGGAAGTATATAAACAAGATAAAAAGGAGAAATCAATAAAATAATTTTACTTTATTGATCATGGTATAAGGGTATTATATAGTATCATGACAAAAAATATTGTCCATGTACACCATAGCAGTAATTGGGCTTGTGCAGGTAGTATTACTCTTAGGATTCAATCTTTTGATCCAGAATAACATGGGCGCCTGATAATAATGCTAAAAATTATTAATTAATTTGGATGATTATTGGGAATCATTTTCCCAAGAAGGATTATTTATAGATTTTGCAGAAATATAATAACATGAATTGCTACCCTAGTCAAATAAGTAAGAAATATAAAGCTCATAGAGAAAAAGGTATAAAAAAATGAAATGTGCATTTTTATTAATTTAAGTAGGAGATAGTTTCCCAACACAGCTGTAATTAGACAGGGTTTTTTGATGCATTATATATAAGCCACACACTATGTTGCCAATGAAATGCAAAAAAAAAAGCAGAGGAAAATCTCCAAGTGCTTTTAAATTCACTATTTTGTGTTATTGTAATACAGAAATGCTATTCTGAGTAGGATACACTCCCAGAAAATACTCTCCTGTTGTGCAATCTCTTCTGGTATTTTGCCCCAATTAAATATTAAATTTTTAACAAACATTCCACATAATTGGGTATATGGTGAAGCTACATATAATAAACTATCTTTGAACCACATGGAATGAATTTCCCCACTAGAGCCATTGATAGTTAGTCATAAAACATACAAAAACCAAGAAGATCTAGTGAGGAGCTCATTACACTGTGTAAAAGATATTTATTCCTATCTATGAAAATTCAAGAATGGAGTGGACACACAACAGAACAAAGATTGTTTTATACTGCAAGCACAAATTCTAATAGCTAAAAAGCACAGCCCTGATAATTGTTACTTATCATTAATGCCCCAAATAAAAAAGAACAACAATGAAATTATAGCATAATGAGGTTTTTGCCTAATTGATACACCATTGAATCTATTTTCATGTCTTAAGTTTCTTTGTAGTAATAATAGTGACATACCAAGACCAAAATAGATTCTGAATGAAAAGCTTTTCCCTTTGGTAATATAGTACAGGGAGACTGCACATTTTCACATTCAGATCAAGGAACTTGGTATTTACATCCTCTTGTACTCCTTTGTCCTATTCAACAAGATTTTCTAATTCAAGCACAGACATTTTTGCTTAGAAGATTTCTTGACTTGATAAGGATTGATAACTCTGGTTGGGGGATATGATTCATGATTTGAGCCCTATTTGGACATAAATAGCTTTAAGTATTGTTATATTAGGGTATGTTCTTTGAGTTAGTCTGTGTTGCAGGTTTTAAAATTAAACTTGCTGATATAAGATAAGTGCTTGGTTGATAAAGTTTTAAATTGGTACAAGTAGAACTTTGAAAGCCAGATTCCACCATCTCTTCAAGTATTTCTTCCATTTTAGTTTTTCTGCTGTTGTATCTACCATATTTTCTAATTGGTAGCTTGAAAAAATTGTTGTGAGGGCCTTGATGTTTGTCTATGGTTGTTGTTGTTATAGAAGACTAATAGCTTTGATACATGTTTTGATTTATTAATCATATTTAGATACACTACATTTTTCCCAGCAGTGTCTGGTTTAATAGAGGGGAAATGTTATGGAATGTGATTGGTTTAAACTAGTCATTACTGTTGCACCACTCTAAATATTATCATAAGATTACTGATTAATACTTATTAATGTTCAGTTGGTTTTAAAAATATAGTAATTTTGGTGAACTGTTGCACTTAATTGACATTTACACCTATTTTAATCTATATCCAAGTATTTTGTTAGAAAGGTACAAAGGCGTATGGCTACAGATTACCCAACTGAGCCTCAGTAGATCATAAGAGGGATACAGATGTATTTAATATCCTATACCTCCTATATAGATACTCTCCTTATTGTGTCAAAGAAAGCAAATTATTTTATATAGATTAATTTTATTATATAAAATTGATTGACTGACTTATAGCCCCTATCATAATCTTTAGCTATAAAATATGCACTGTATACACCAAAGTGAAGTATTTAAATAGAGCAACCATCATAGCAGTATAAAACAATGGATTCTTTTGTAAAGTTGTTTTCTCAATCTGATGGCACAATCAGAATTTATAGTTGGCCCCTGTTAACTTCTGTATCTCCAGAACTTTCTCTAGGGAAGGCATGTATCTGTACCCACCAACATAATCAATAACAGACCATAGGATAAAGCCCTTTGAGGAAAGCTCCAAAAAATGCCTCATAAATTAGGACTGTGGTTCCCCTTTACCAATTATGTCATTTTGATCCTTTTTGGAGCTGTTTCTCTGAAAAAGTGAAGCCAGTTTGGAAAAAGATACACAATTATGATATCAACTGTTGATGCCAGGGGTTGTCTGGATAAAACCACCAATTCTGGTTTTGGGGTGCATCTACAAGCTCAATCTACTCAGCCCCTGCTTAGTGAAGAATATTTGCAATAAGATGACAATGTCATGCATCCACATGAGGACTGTCTGCTTGGGTACCCAGAGACAATGTTTCCCCAGTTGGTATCTGACCTGGAGGATCTTGAGCCCAGGTCATTTCATAGCAGCTTTAACATGTCACATAAGCCTCTGCGCACTGGTATAGCTTTCTAGAATGCACATGCTTCATCCTGCTGATATTCATTTGCTTGTGTACCCCATGAAGCTCCAATATGATGGCTGTTTGGGTGAGCTCAAGGTGTTCATTAATTTCCCAAAAGTTCAACTCCTTGTGTCCAAAGCCATCATCTCCTGAATGTGACTGTACTATAGTCATGTTAGGCTGTTTTTTTCACAAAGAGGTTAAATTGTGATGAATTTAATAGGTTGAAATTCAAAATAATAGGTTTGGTCCTGGAAATTTTTTTCAGTGTAATGGAGTACCCAGGAGCCAATTAGGCTGTACTAATCAAGGGACTAAGTGAATAATCTGACCAACTCAGATTATGAGACTAAGTATCTCAAACCAATTGATTAACCAGGAAGCTTAATTAATACCCAGGAATTAACTAGGCTGTACTAATTGAAGGAAATAAAATAATCTGACCAATTCAGATTATGAGACTAGGTGTATCAAACCAATTGATTAACTGGGAAAGTTAATTATAACCCTTGAATATGATTAATGAGGATTTTATCATAGGGCTAAAATAGATTTGACTGTGTCAAGTAAAGACTTATTGTCTTCAAAATAGGTTAATAAACTGAAAAGGTCAATTGATAAGTACCAAGGAATATGGTTAATGAGGATTTAATCATATGGCTTTTAATGACTGGACTGTGTCAAAAAGATTGGTTATGGTTAACCAAAAAGTAAACCCCTAAATTGGGCAACCGCCAGAATAAAATCATTCTGCAAGTCAACTTACTATATGTCAGCAATCAGAATAAAAAATACTTTAATGTCAACAGCATTGAAAAGTCAGAATTAAGTTTTAACACATGCAGACTACTAAATGTTGACACTTTTTTAATAAGCAGAAACCTGTTTCCTGAACATTTTACTTAATAAAAATTAAGCTTCAATATACTTTTTAGGGTAATGTGACAACATAGATTTAAAAAAAGTCCATAAAAAATATACATGACAATTAAAAAAATTCATAAAAATACTCTTCAAAAATAATTCACTATGAAATTAGCTATCTTTACTATAATAAAATTTTCCCACTTATAATAACAAAAAAATCAAATACACAAAAAGATACACATAAAAATTCACGTATTATAGGAAGATATAATAATCAGAAACAGTAATATAAAGTTTTTTCTATATTGAAAACTACAAAAAAACATATAAATTACTAGTAAAATAGCAATATAGGCCATGTAGTACAGTCAAAAGCATCAAACAATTAATAGAAAATCAATGATTTTATAAAAACAGAATAATAAATTATTAATGAGTTATTTAGAATAACTATTTATTTACAAATATTATACTTAACATATAAGAACCATATAAAAAAATTAGGCAATACTCAATAAATTTAATTAAAAGCTAGTCTGTGATACCTGGTTGCCATTAAGAACTGTGGCAACCTTCTTGATGTATTCACAATCTCTGAAAGCTTATATTTGGCCTTGACAACGTCCTTGATCTTCTCTTGATATTGTTTCTCTTTGGTGGTTCTCTTCTTCTTGGATGGGCGGTTCTCAATATCTCTGATGGATGCAGCAGTATTCCCCTGTTGGACTTTGAGGTGCTTGTAGAAGGTGTTGTATCTGGGCTTGATTCCAAAGGAGGACTTGATATGCTTATGCCAGCCCTCCAAAGATGAAGTGGATTTCATCTCATCCTTAAGAACTGCCTGGTAGCAGTTTCAGTTGGCTTTGGCTCGGGGTTTTCTCTGGCGCTTAGTGACCTTACGTCCAATCCACTATGGTTCATAATATTCAATGAAAGGGTAGAAGGCACCATCATGTTTCCAGGCATATGGATCCTGGCATAGGAGCTCAAAGGCTTGTCCAGTATGCTCTGGCTTTACAAAAACTAGTGCTACAAACTGCTGAACTAAGACCTTGCACTTTCCTGATGTATCTAGATAGTGGAGCTTGCTGAGCTCAGGTAGACCCTTTAGTTGCCTGTTGACAGCCTGTCAATAATGAAAAAACACCACTGTACCTCTCCATCAAAGGGGTTTACAAAAGCGTTATACAGGGCAGTTTTATAATCCATGATTATAGTTGAGGGTTCAAGTGCTTTATCATGAGATTCTTGCTCTACAGCAATGGTGGCTTCATCCTTTTCATCATCATCTGGATTGGCTCTAGTGTTATGGCCAGGGTGACTCTTTTTATTATTGGATAGGGCTTTGATGCCCTCCTGAAGAATTTTAAAGGCCTTTGTGTAGATCTCTTCTGTTGCCCCAGGAAGCAGAAAGTAGGCAAATGGGAGAACTTTGCCTTCAATAAGGGAATGTATAACCTGTAGTTGGTAAAAAAGGCAGGGGCATACTGCAAAGGTACCATCACATAACCAGGTCTCTGAATCTCTCAACTGCTCAAGGTTCTATTGTGTAGCATAGCATATAATTCTTGCCTCTGCTGTAGGCCCATCATCATGTAAAAGGAATACCTCATCATCATTAGACATCTTTAACTCCTCTTTCAAGACTAACTCTCCTTGGACCATGGCAGATTTCTTATGGGGGAATAGATCACGGTGTTTGTAACATATGTACTTCACTAACTGGTTGCAGTCAGGGATGTGCTTCAGGTTCTCATTACTTAAGTGTGTGGTGACCTTAGCTTCCAGATCAGAAGCCTTGACATCTTTGGAGACTGGGTTATTTGGTAGAGGTACCACTTTAGAGGCTTTTCAATAAGATTGATTGGAGCATTGCATGTGTGCTCTCTTTTTTCACTAGTGAATTTATCCCATCCTTATGTGTTGATCCTGGCAGCGCAGCTTCTATCTTCACACACATAATGCTTGAGTCTCCCTGCTCTCTTTTGATTATTGCAATTAAAAACATGGTCATCACAGAATAAACTTGCACCTCCTTTGACAGACACTAGAGGAAAAAACTGAGGGAACTTCTTTGGGAGCTTAAACTCTCCTTTGATGTTACATATATTGTGAACCTTTAGGGGATCCCATGGGCCAATTGGTGCTTGATGACAGTCAGACAGGTAATCATCAAGATCTTCTTTATTGATACTTGATGAGGAGGATGGAGGTGCAGATTTGTTTGGCGGTAGAGGGGAATTATCTGGAGTTGGATTCTTGCGCTTCTTGGACTGGGATGAACTTGATTCCTTGGGGCTTGATTTCTTTGAGCTTGATTCATCTGGGATTTACTGGGGTTCTGGACTCTTGGGTGTCTTCTTTCTTTCTTCCTTGCTTGTTTAGTGGAACCTCATCTCCTTCTGATTGGTACCAGCTTGGAGAAGAGGAGGGGGCAGGGGAGGGCTCTTTGCTTTCAGGGTCTGGGGTCTACTCCTTTTTCTTCTGTTTCTTTGAGGGCTCTTTGGCTGGTTTTTTGTTGGAATAGGGAGTTTGGGCCTTTCCAGAGGCTTTGGGTACTTTCTTGGTTGACTTGGGGCTCTTTTTGGCTTCTTGGAAGATTTGTCCTACAATATCTAGAGTATAGTTCATAAAGTAAGAATAATCATATGAAACATGAATAAAATTAAATAAAAATAACTTGTTTTGTTTTTATTATTAAGTAAATAGTTTATAGAAGTGTTGAGTTTATACTTCTGGGAAGTATAATAAACAAATTAAAGGGGAAGATTAAGAAGAGAATGATACTTTATTTAATATGAATATAGGTTAATATATAGTATCATTATAAGCCACATGTTGTCCATGTACGTCATGGAGGTCATGGGGCTTATCTGAGTAATGTTCCTCTTGAGTCACAAGGCTTAATCAAGTTGTGTTCCATTTAGGAACTGGATTGAGAGATCCCCATCATAGATGGTTAACTGATAATGGTGCCACCAGTTTATTGACTGGTCAGTGAACCATTTGGTGAGCTGCTCAGTAATTTACTTGGGGCGTTAATTCCCCAGGAGGGCGTAATTGAAGATGTTGCGACAGAAGTATGAAAAGTAATTTTAGAGCTAGTTTATTAGTAAAGAATAGAAAAAACCATGTTTAAATCAAAAAGTCAACATTCTGGTAGTCACAATAGTCAAAAATATTTAATTTAGGTTTTCAGCATAAAAAAACACTTTAATTTTGACGTTGAAATACTGATAGTCAGCATTAAAGTAGAAAAACACTATGTAAATCACTTATAAAGCTTGGTTAATATTTTCTGGAGTTGGTTTTTTAAGGCCAAAATTGATTATTTTTAAATATAAAAAATTTAAAGATTTGTATATGTAACTTATGAAAACTAAATAATAGGGATTGTAGAGGGAAGTCTAAAGTACAGCCCTGGGTACTTTGGCCTGAATTACCATACTATTGTATTTGTGCTTTATTTAAGCAGCAGTGTTTTACTAATGAACCAGTGAAGGTGTCAACATTCAGGCAGTCAGTGTTCTTTTATAGTAACTCTCCTATTAAATCTTGCTTTAATTATGTCACTTTGTTTGCTTAGCCAAACCCCTTTGTTGCAATTTAGGCAACACGTCAATTTGACACAAAGTTGACATTATAATTACATATATAATTTCTAGTTTAAACATATGGGTTTTGGCTTAAGTGGACTTCCAGAAATAAGCTATAGTTTATCCAGTGAGTTTAAAACAACAGTAAATATATAAATAATACAAAGAACACTCTGAAAGTTAGCATATGCCTTTTTTCAATGCTTATCTTATTACATATTTAATAAAAACAGTAGTATAAAATATAAAAATAGTTATTTTTAGAATATTGTGTCAAAACCACAGACTTGACCCGCCAGCAAGGTTCCAACCAAGCAGGTTTGTGACCCGCAATCCAATTATCCGGTCACTCAAAGCCAGACTAGGAAGTCAACTCAAATTACTAAATCCAACAAAATGAACATATGATGATCCTTTATGATGGATACCTTGTTTTGGCGCTTGACTCATTACCAGGATCAAGCCACCCCCTTTTCCATCCAGCCATGTGATCACCAATCATGTTCCTGTAATCCTTGATTCGCATGAACTATATAATCACTATCTCACAATAAAGATTATTATCTATCTTCTAAATATTTTTCCCCATGTGACTCTGCTAAAACAGCACAGTTACGACAATTGTGTATTTTATTAAGAAATTTATGGATTCTTATTTGGTGTCAACATCCAGATAAACTTACTGGAGCGGCCTTAATGTAAAAGTACAAAGAAACTTACACTTTCATAGTAAATTATATTGGTTTTTTGGCTTAAAATTAAGACTTTGTTTAAATGGTGTCAACATTATGCATGATCCTTTTTAATTTTGCAATTCTGACTTAATAATTCACTATGAAAAATTAGCTTAGTTTTGGAAATGCCCAATTCCGGCAGATTAATACTTAAATAATGTTGACTTACTGAATGTCAACAAATTGTCAACATTCAGTAAGTTGACTTGCAGAATGAGTTAATTCTGGCGGTTGCCCTAAATTGTGGTTTAAAAGTGCCCTTTTGGCAAATTAATTAGGTTCAAAAGCGCCACTGTGTTGCCAAATCAATTTTTAAAGCGCCACCCAGTTAATGTTTCAGGCGCTAGGGCACCGTGATGGCACCTGGTTTGAGTTTTGAAGCATTTTGATAGATTTCAATTGCAAAAATAAATTAATGCAAAAGAAAACAGCTAAATTTAGATAAATGTGTCTATGTATTCAGGATTGATCATCTGGTTCCCAGTTGGAAAAATGATAGAGTAGATCAGCAATGCATATATTTTCAGGGGTTTGGCATTGGAAGTTTGGAATAAACCAATCTGAAATGTTCCATTTCCATAGAAAGAAGTCAGGCAATTCTGGAATGTATCAGGGCACATTCTTATAGGTTAAAAGTGTGAAGATCTTTTTGATAAAGGTCTTGATTTAATGATGCTGTTATTTCATAGATCACATAATAGGAATCTAGATGTTATTCTGGAACCAGAGGGGTTTCAGCCAATTATACCCTGATTGGTATATAATGGAAACATGATAATGATAAATAGAGATGTTTATATTTCATAAATTTTGTTGTTTTCCCCTCAATCATTTTATGTTTTATGTTTTTGGTTTTTAACTGAAAGAAAACTACCATGGAATTAAAGAGATGGTCTGCAGCTAAGACTATGATAAGTAAAAAGCATGGAAGTAATCACCAGATGGCAGCAAGTTTAATGCCAAGATTGCTTTCATATAATACAAGCTCACCAAATCTCACATAAAAATTTCCCTTTATATTGTAAAAGAGCTGAGCCAGGATAATGAAAAGGCAGCATAGGTTTCCTGAATCCTCTACACTGAATAATATAATTGGGTATGAACTTTTGGCCCTTCTTTGATATTTGGCTTAATTTTGCCTCCTGAGACAAAAAAGATGCTGTTTAGATGGCCTAATTTGGTACCATAGGGGTCTCATGGCTTAACCCAAATAAACTTTAATGTCTATCTACAAGATCCTGGCTATAAACTGACATGAGTTAGTCTCCAGATCATGCCCAAAAAATTGGGCACCAGTTCTGGCTGTAGAAAACTACTGCACCTCATCCTCCTGGGTGGAGTTATAGCCCTGGGGGTATTAATCAGTAGCACTAGAATCATTCTCATGGCTGATGACTGGCACAAGCTCTTGATATTAGGCATCAACAATATAAAGATCACCATGGCTTGAAAAGACAGTTCCAAGAATCCAACAGGTCTTAATAAAACAGAGAAACATATCTGGTTCTCAGGCCAACACCAGGTGGATCTGGTTAAAGTTAACACCCGTATCTGTATGAGCTGATTTGGAGCCTGGATTTTAAAGCTGATCCCTGATTCCCTAAATCATGCCCCAGGATTATCTGTGAACGCTCCTGTTCTGTTACAAGGATTACCTTTGAAAAAAGTACAGTGGATGTTTGACATTATTCTGGTCTGGTTTGTTGTGTTTACAATTTTTACACTTTTATTAAAGAATTCTGTGCTCTTGATAGAATTCCCTTTCATAAATAATATGCATTCAGGTGCCTTTTGAGATCCAGAATATCTGTGTCAGAGCTTGATTCAGTATATCATTTGGCTATGGGACATTGGCTTTGAGTGTGGCTAAGTTTGTCCTGGTTACCAATGTGTTTGTGTACCACATTGAAATCAATGGCACTTTGTCCCCAGAAGTTAACAAAAACCTATCACACCAGCTATACCTTGTTTTACAGAAGCAATACCTAGAGTTGAAGGTACAAATTTGGACATTCTGGGGAGCAAGCTGGTATTGTGAAGCTTGGCAAGGCGGTGACAATCATATATATTGCCCTAATGCAACAGGAGGCCTTGGTATGGGCATCAACCAACAAAACTCTTGGCAAATCATGTCAGAATTTAATTTGCCGTGGTGTATAGGGCCAGAGCGGCACTAAATCTGGGGGACACTGGAAAAGCCAGGTGTACATCATTGAGGAGTTCAGTTGGGGTGGATCCTCAAATTATAGGCCACTAACATGTTTGGGCATGGGCCAAACTGGGAAAATATTTACTGGTAGCCCCAACCCCAGGGCATGATGGGATAACCACAGAGAAGACAAGGAGATTTTTATTTGGTTTTGGGTAAGGAATTCTAACTGAATAGTTCTTTTATTTGTACTGTGAAGTAAGGATTGGTTTAAGTGATTTACAAAGGAGGGATATTCTCTCAACAACAGAGCAGCATATTGCTGAGGGGTTTGTCTTTTTTACATAATGGTCATCATGTGGGGAAAGAAATGGATAAAACAACAGATCAGAGTTTCTATCAATTGGGTTTGGGGTTGAATTGTCTTTCCTGTCAGATCCCCAAGTTCTTGCTGCACTGATGTTTGGTCAGATTATGGGTTAAAGCCCAAATGAATAATATGGGTCTCAATATATTTCATTATAATGGACACACTTGCAAGATTGGTTTTGGGATCAGGTACTGGGAAGCTGTAGGGTGCCTTTTTTGGATTCAAAATCAAATTGCATATTTTTATTCTGATTTTTGCATCTTGTGACCCCATTTAGAAGTTTTCCCAATTGAGCGGGGGCCCTGAGTTGCTGAGAGCAGCCAGTTAGCTGTGGGCTAGCTTGTCACTACATGTGTGTGTGAGGGGCTGGCTGGCTGGCAGAGCCTGTGGGGGTTTGTAATCTGAATTTAGATTATCCCCAGTTCCCCCAATCAGGGAGAACAGGTGCTGGTATTGGGAAATACATGGGTTACCTTCTTTGTGGCCACGTCTGTGGGAGCATTGTTTTTGACCCAGGTATGGGGGGCTGTTTGGCTTCTTCCTTATTCCAGGAATATTCCTGGCAACTTTGCAACATCAGTTTTCTCAGATCAAACTCTGCTACGTCCATCTCAACAGCTCTTAATTTACTGGATAGCAATCCCTAATATTCTCAATAAACATTATCTTATACCTAATCCCTTTACTATCCTTTACTGGACTAATGTTGTCTCCAACCCCAATACTGAACTATAAATTGTTCAGTTGCAGCAATAGTTTGAGTTAAGAATATTATCAAAGGTAAAAATTTAGTATTAAAAGTTATATAAAAACATTTTAAAAACTAACACTTTATTTCAATTGTTATAAAATGATGGCAGGGATGTTAGAGGTGCTTTGGGTGCTTTTTGGGTTAGCCCCTAATAAAAATGAAAGACCTGCTTGCTATTGGTTGTACTATATCAGGTATGATAACTTCAGATTGATTGGAAAGTATCTGGTGGACTGGTTGAAGTATGGGAAGCAGGAGGGATAACTTTTAATTGGCGTGAGGTTTGGTGGTAGTGGTGTATTACCGAAGATCATGTGCGGGAAAGGGATTGTAGCTTAGAAGATGTGTAGTTTTAACTTCATGGTGGCAGCTGTGCTTGTGTAGATAGGTCGTAGCGGATGGGTTTATTGGGAGATTCTTCTAATAACGGCAACTTCGAGGTTAAAAGTAGGATTTGAAATAGGATTTGAATTGGTGAATGCTTTGGAGAGGGTGTAGACATCTTCCAGGAGTGAGATGATGGGGTAAAGTAGGGTGGTGTCAATGTCTATTGAGGGGAGGGCGGAGATGGCTGCGGAGTAGTACACGATGCCCTCGTTGAACTCGGGCGACTGGCATGTGCAGTTCGTTTTGAGAGCACATGTAAACATGTACTTGGCGATCAGCGTGTTTATGAGGAAACGAAAGTTGTCGGTGCTGAAAGTCAAGACTATTGAAGCTAGCTTCTCTTTGATCGTCTGGTTGTGGGGAGACGGGGAGCTAACAATGGCCTTGCACACCAGCCCAGGCTCGTTGAAGCACATCTCGGATAGACGTGGCTGCAAGAGGAACATGAGATCATCGATGCTTGACAATGCTTTGCAGCTTGGGCTTTTGGAATCCGAGTCGGGTTGGGAAGTTGCAGAGTCCCAAATCATGATGTGCTTGTTCCATTCTTTCTTTTCCCGCTGCCGGCCTAGCAGGTGGCTCTTTCGCTTGGATGTCTTGTTAAATGTACATTCTAGGTTGCGGATCTGACACTCGGTGCATTTCCCCTCGGCGGAAGTGCACCGGATCTTACGCCGCTGGCAGAAGTCGCATGCGACCAGAGCAGACTCAACAGGCCGACCCGTTCTCCTGGAGCTTCGCGTTTGGACGAGATGGGGGTCCATACTTTGAAATGGCCAGCCCCGCTCCCCTTAAATACTCACGCTCGCTCAGCCAGCGCACTTTGATTGGCAGAAACGAGTTGCTTTCACATGCTTGATAAGAAGATCATCAGTTGATTAAAATATTGACCACCCTCATTGTTCTTTATTTAAACACCCACATTTCCTAATCAAGAATAAGGATTTCCCCAATTGGTGAATCTATCCGCGATGACGCTTAAACCCACCCATTCATTTAACCAACAATGAAATGCTTTTCAAATCACACGCCCAAATATCAAGTTGAGCTTCAAAGATCAAACCCATGTCTCATGGAATGTTAAGCTAGCATCGTCAAGGATGCACTTTTAGACACATTTATCTTTGACTAATTCTATCCCCGGAAATTTTCCAGACTGCGTTTAATTTCAACATCCTGCCTAATGGGTTAAATGCTACAAACCAACAGAAATTCAAGTTGAGATCAAACAAGGGAATTGGCTGGATCTATTGTCTGCCAGGCCAGGCATTTTCGGTTGCAACTGAAGCATCCCAACGCCATACTTCTAAGCAGAGGTAAACCCGGGCCGTGAGATAAACGTCATCCCATCTAAAAATCCAACCCTAAAAAAGTTAGTAAATCGATGTATTCTAGGAAAAATATAATCAAAGTAAACAATCAAGCATTTAAAAATAGAAATATATTAAGCTTTCTTCCGTTATATCCAGTATCTTGTGGCACCTGGCAGTTGCAATGGACAACCCTGACGGCAGCTGGTATGGTTTATAACATTTATAACATCCAAATGAATGCCAAACGGAAGCCAAATTGCATGAATCAATGCCAAACCAGATGTGGTGTATAGAAAGCATGTCGGATTGCAAACGTTGCGGATTGCCTTCAAGTGGGGCTAAATAGTTCCAGATTGCACATCTTTATCGTGGTGATCCAGTTCCATCTTTGATTGGCCGGAGTGTTCTAAATAAACTGATCCAGTTATCACCTGGGGTGGAAAATTCCCGTTCACCGTATCGATATAGAAGTTGAACTAAATCCGGGAGCTCAAACGGCAGATACTGTATGCCCTGTTTGATTACCCCGCCAGATGGATCAATCGGGGTGATCAATTAAGTTGGCTTAGCTCCATCGCCACGCAACCTAACCATCCTACACCACAATTCTTCTAGGTTGCAGCCATCAACTAACAAAGCGCTTCAAAGCTATCACAGGCCAGGGAATACACGCCGCTAAAGCTCATGGATTTAAGCAGACGAAACCACATGCCGCTACAAACGTTTGAGATTCCCAAGCTTATGAATCATATTCTAAACAACTCAAGGCAAAAAAACCTGCTTGAACTACACCATCTCATGTGGATCTTAAGTCCCCACTCCGAAGTTCATACGAACCGGGGCTCTAAACTGAGAATTCAGAAGCAGCCAACTTTGCATCGGTTTTTGATTAGGGTTACGGGGACAGTTTTGGACCGGATTCTAGGGTTGGCCAAGATTTTAAAGGTGATCCAGATCCCTTCTGGAACCGTAGATTCCCCTAACTTGGGTAATCCAGTTTTTTCAGGAAAACTCCAAAGGAGACAGCATCCTTTCCCTGGAATTCAGTGCCGCTTGCTAGGCATATGGGTCATATTTTTAGGGATTATACCATTTTCTAATACACATGCTGCCCAAACCGCAGCATAACAGTTCAATATTGAAAAATCTATTTACAAACTGTATATTTAAAACAGCAATAACTCAATGAAAAATAAAAAAATTTCACACTGTAAACTATCAAAATGAAACTAATAATTTTGTATTTCTATTGGTAAAAACGTATTATAATATATACTATACTCAACATTAAAAAAATCAAAAAAATAGCATATGGCAGATCTTATTAAATTATTTTCATAAAAAAATAAATAAGATCACTTTGAAGTCAAGAAATACTTAAGTCTTGGTTATTTGCATAAACTTTTTATCTTATGAAATTACAGATATTGTCAAGAGATTTATTTTCACATTTCATTCTAGCTAAGGATCTTAATTCTTTAGGATTTTATGGTAGTTTGAAGTTGAGAGGTTCAACCAATTGCTGTTTAGATCAATTTTAAAGTTCAAGCCAGCTTCAAGCCTCAAATAAAGCATATTTTTGTATAATCATGCCATATTTATTGTTTTAAAAATGTGAAAGGGTTATAGTTAAGCAAATGCATCATTTTGAATAATTTGCAAAGGTTACAAAGAGGGTATTGTGTAATAATTATGTTTAGCTGCTCCACATATATAACTTGAGCATGAAAACTGGGGGTTTCATTTATTTTAGAAATGTAAATCCAAGTTGAAATTTTAATAAAAGCTATCACATCATTTATTTCAGAGTGGTGCCATTTAGTGTCAGTATTCTCCTTTTTTATTGTTACTGCTGCTAGCATTTCTTTCAAGGAATATTCAATCTTAAATTATCCTTATCCTTGGTTTTAAAACCAACAATTTATTTCCAACACCTTCCCCTTTCATTTCCTGGTTTCTACTGTTCTATTTATTCTATATTAATGGTCAGTTTCTTCTTTTGAAGTCATCTTTTTTGGCTCAGGACAATTTTCAAACCCACAACCTTTATGCTAAGGTTAATATCAATCAGTCCAAACTTGTTACCTTTTGCTTTTACCTTGGTGTTGAGCAACTTGGGTTATTGCTGATATGTTCAAAGCTACAGATAGATGTTATCCTTGCCAATGTACTCTACCTAATCCTATGCAAGAGCACTACAGACTATAATAGAATAGAACTTTGAAGATAATTATGTTTATTGAAACTGGAGTACAATCTAGCCAGCGGCTGCAATCTATCCAAGTGTAACTAAGAACTTGTTGTTAACCTTTCAGGCGTCTGTATCAATATATACTGCAACAACCCTTGTTCTTGTCCTTTCAGACAGTTCTCAGCGGCTACCTTTGCAATAGGTTCATCTTTGCTGGCTGCGCCTATCCTGATTGGCTGTCCTTGGCACGTGTGCTGCTATTGGCCTTAGCAGGTGTACATGGCACTTCAGCTACAGCCTACACTCTTCTTGAGCTAGCCTACTGGTATTTATTGATTGGCTGTATCTTAAACGCCTATTATTGCGCTGTGAAACTTTGCCGTATTTAGTTGATGCTTAGAAATTGTCCCTGTTCAGCCCTCCTACATTGGAAGGTAGAAATCCAGTATTCCATTTGTAGGGCTTAATCAGTGATCCTTTTCTGGCTGGTGAGCCTTCTGCTTATTAACGCAACAGGTCAAATTGGGGATTATATGCTGTATAATAGCAGACTCAATCTAATATCAATTTGTGGATTATCCACCGTGTAATGTTGACCCAAACCAATAAGGAACCCAATTATACGGTGTATAATGCTGATCTGAACTTGGTATTTCTTAGCCATATGTGCATCACTTGTTTGATATACTCATATACGTCTATCAGGTTGAGTGGGACTGAGATGATACAACATCCAGTAGGGTAGGATGGGCAATATAAAATTGATGATTTAGTAATTACACGCTGTGTAATCAATGATAACCACTATATTGGCTAACAGTTATATGGCTTATGATAGCCTTATCAATTATAATAAACTAGTAATTATATGGCGTAAAATATAACACATTGGAATGATAATCAGTGATAATACGGTGTATAATTGTTGAATCTATCATAATAAACTACCAATTACACAGTGTATAACTGCCATATCCATTATAATATATTGGTGATTATACGGCGTATAATTACTACACTTAATAGAATATTAGCCTAGTGATAGTACAGCATGTAAATGATAATGATCTGCGTGCAGTTATTAACCTGATCATTTGTGGTCAATCAGCCTAATATCACACTTGGCTTACACCAGCAGTTTCAGATTTTATTTTTCTGTCTTCCTGCTCTTGTTTTTGCTTGAACTCTACTCCCAAGCAAAGCCGCTGTTCCCTGTCTTTCCCTTTAACATTCTGCTTAACTTTTAAAGGTTAAGTCACCAAAGACATGCATTTTTTGTCCCTCTTTACCTCCAAACTATCTAACTACATTTGGTTAGCTGTGTTTCCCCCAAACATCACCTCAATAACCAGGCTTCAATAAAAGGCCTGAGTTCTATCCAATCTCAACTTAAGTTGAGATTGTTTGACTTGCACCCCAAAAAGATACTTGTTAGGCTTTGTGGCTTGTGTTTTTTCTTTAATTTTCATTCTTGTATCTTTTCATCCTAGTTCATGATTCCATTTGATTATATCTTTCATCACTTATGCAATTTTTATAGTGGTACTCACACTTTAACTGTTGATAGTTTCAATCTACCAGCCAGTGCTGATCACTTTACAGACTTAGAAATTGACTTTTTAACTAAATTGTCAGCCATTAAGACTGGTCTATATTTTTTTCTTAGGTTTAATAAATTGCCTTAGTCCTTACTAAACTTCATATAAGCTCTTAGGAGCCTTTGTGCAGTTATTATTACAAACCTTGCCTACCTTTTTATACTTGACCAACATAAACATTCTTGGTTTAAAGGCCTTAGTCTATAATAACTTACCCCAAGCCTTCATACCTTACAATTAGCTAGCTATATAAGAGCTAAAGCATTGTATAAAATTTACTTCAAACCATCCTCACAAAAAAAGATAGCATTCATTCAACCAGTACTCTTTTGTAAGGAATCTCTACCAAGCATCTAATTTACAACCATCATAAATCTAAAATTATAGAATCTGCTAACCTCACCTCTACTATAAATCTTTTTTCTCTTTGGGAGGATCAACAAAAAGAGAAAGAGTTGATATGCTTAAGAAATTATTTTCCCTTGTTGCTGATGATGACCTTAATGCCTTTATTGATCACTTCCTAAACAGAACTTAACTTTGAAAATCTGAGTTCTTGCCAGCTGTTCACACCCAAATATGCAATGAAACTTCTGGTAACTTACAGTAGTTTTAAAAGCTATGACAACGGTCAAACATACCTCAGATTTAAACAAAATGATTTCATATTTGAACAAAATCCAAGTCACGCAAGATTCAAGATCTAAAAAACTTATAAAATTTCAGTTAATAAATGAACTGTCAAAAAAAACAAAATTCATTAGCCCATTATATGAAATTATATCAAACATCAAGCAGTGTAATGTAAACCACAAATGAAATGAACTGACGCAACAAGTGAGATGGATGGATACTATTCCGGAGTATATTATAATCCAAGCAGGATTCATATGAGGCACCAACAAAAGGACTAAAATGAAACAAAATTAGAGCAATATAGAAGCAAGATTCCACAAGCACAAAAAAAATGAAGTCACACAAGATGTATAGTATGAGCAGCATAAAATAGAAAAGTAACAGTTTTACAGCCAATCAACAGCTATCCATTTAGGAACAGAGGCATTTTATTCATTTTCATGGGTCCTTATTTGTGTATAATGGTTTTGAGAACCTTACAAATATGGACTTGAGATTACAATTTAAATAAATCATTAATTTTTAAATTTTCTACTTTTAGTGATTTTATACTAGGTTTTTTATAATAGTTTTTACTAGAAATATCTTTGACGGCACCAGCAGCCAAGCCAACAGCAGCCAAGAAAGCTTCAATGGAGACAAGGCTCAGAACATGGAGGCACCTGTTTACACCCAAGCCTTTGATGCGGGTAACAAGGAAGCTGACCTGTTACTGACCCCCAACCCATATGGCTTTGACTTGTTCAGTAGTCATTTAGTGTCTAGCTCTGCCCCTGCTCCTGTACCCACCCCCACACAAGCTGCCTGTCAACCAACCAATCAAGATGGCAACCTTGATTTGGACTAACTTCCTGACACCAGCCAACCTGCCCCCTACAGCCAATCAGGCTTCAGCTCCCACGGCCCAGCGCCCCAAGCAACAAATCATCACCACCAAAATTCTTCAGGAAATTGTGGCACTGAACCTGCAGGGTCTGTCCTGGGATCAGATAGCCAGCCAATTGCAATTCACCTGGGCTACTGTCATGTGGGAATTCAACAACCTGATGAACAGGGGGAATCTGATTGGGACAACCAAGAAGCCCAAGAAGGCCCCCAAGTCCCAAATCAATGAGGCATACCCAATTAAACTAGACCTCCTGTAGAGGGACCCCAAGCTTCCCTTGACTCAGGTCCAGAAGAAACTGGCACACCATAGCATTTGGGTGTCTGAGCGCATGGTGCAGCTCTGGATGTATGGGAAGGTGGCTTCAATACAGGTCTTACCAATTTTGCCGGTGAACAATGGGATGGCGCTGAGGATTCTCTGTATGATACCGCCATTGAATCAACCCTGGTCCAATGCCTGACTTGTCTAACTGATGATGTCATTTTCATCTCCTATTACAAGCTATTGATAGCTTTTGGTGATTTTGGTGAGCAAGAAAGAGCTGCCACTTAAAAAGGAAGGAAGAAGGTCAAGAAGAGGACTTTCATTGGTGTGTTTCTTGTAGTTTCAGCCAAGGGTTTTGTCTACTATTAGACAAACTCGGATTTTATCAATGGCTACTTGTACAGCCACATCCTTGGTGGATTACTTAACTCCAGGGATGGCTCAAATTCCAAGTACCAGGTTTTCTTAAGCCACCAGATGGAGGGTAGCTCCACCATCCTTGAGGCCATCTAAGAACGCGGGCACCAGGCCTCTGTGTACCCAGCTGGTCACACTGAAATCCATCTGGCTGATGTCATGTTCTTTAATATTGGATATACACTCTAGGAGCGCCGCCCTCAGGCTTTCAATAACCTCTATCTTGGGGTCCTTGACCACAATTCTCTCTTTGGTCACCAACTGGTGGCTGACTTGTTTGCACAAATGGTTTTCCATGTGAATATGGGTAACCAATCACAGAAAGACAAGCGCCTCCCACCACGTGCCACTGCCACCTACCAGCCCATCCAGCCAATGACAGACAAGGAATATAACAAGTGTTATATGGCGGCCATCACATGCAATCCTCCTGCCTCCACCCCCGCCACCCCCACCCCCACCTTCCAGCCCCACCCACCCAATCCCAGACCCCCCAGGCCAGCACTGCCTCTATGTCTTTCTTCCCGCATTATTCTGCCTACAAGGCATTACTCTTCCCCGCCCCAATAAACCTCCTGTTGCCAAACATTTTCTATTTATATTATCTTTATTTTGAATTTCAATTGTTAATGTTCTCTTTGTTTATAGTTGGTTTTATTCTTTATGTTCAGCTTATTTCTATAAGATCATATATTTATTATGTCATGTATCTAGATCCAGAACACAGTTATTTTTAGCAACCAAACACTGCCCCTTGTGAAAATATTAACAACAATGGCGGTGATCAACTAAATTTGAATTAGAAAATCATAGGTTAATTGTATTTAGAAAAAGTTGTTACTGATCTGAATTCAAACCCTTAATGATAAACTTTAAGCCAATCAGGAGCTGAGTGATAAAGTGATTGTTGTGATATAAAAGGTCATTAAATAATTCTTTGATACATGTGTGCTAATTAATATGATTGGCTGGTTATTTTGCCATTGTGCACCATTGCTGCTGTGGCAAGTTGTTGGTGGACTAGTGCTAACCCAGCAGCTGATTGGGCACTAGTCCACCAACAACTTGCCACAGTGGCAATGATGCACAATGGCAAAACAACCAGCCAATCATATTAATTAGTGCACATGCACCAAAGAATTATTGAATGAACCTTTATGTCACAACAATCACTTTATCACTCAGCTCTTGATTGGCTTAAATTTTATCATTAAGGGTTTGAATTCAGATCAGTAACAACTTTATCTAAATACAATTAACCTATGATTTTCTAATTCAAATTTAATTGATCACCGCCATTGTTGTTAATATTTTCACAAGGGGCTGTGCAAAGCGCCAAAAATAATATGGCAATTAAGGAAACAATGCCAACACAAAGCAAACAAAACATATTTAGAGGAGTGTAAAACATATACACAATGACTAAAAATGGGATAATTTAGTGAATGGGAAAACAAACAGGAATAAAAAAGAGGCAATATTATCAGAATAATACAGATTTTATTGGGATGAAAGCTATAAAAACATATGGAAAGGTTAGTAAAAAAATCAATAAGAGAATTAGAGAAGCTGCTAAAAGACCTCAACTCAGTTATTGCTGAAATTAAAGAGATTGACTGCAAGGCCAAGGCAAGAGTTAAGTCTGCCACCCTTGAAGGGGACAAACTTACCAAGGTGTCAGCCAAGGCGCTTATGGCCAAAATACCAGACACCCCAGAAAAGACAATTGAGCGCTTACTAAATATTCAAAAAACTGTGGTCAAGGGCCTCCAGTTCAAGTCATTTGCCCTCTCTGTGCCGTCTGTCTGGACAGATGACCCTGAAATGTATGCCCACCTGAAACCTGCAAAGCGCGCAAGGAAAGAGGAGACTGAATTGCCCAATAAACTTCTTGCACCAAGAATGGCCAAGCCTGCCAAAGCCACAGGCAAGGAGGAAACCCGCAAAGGCAACCTAAAAAATAAAATTAATAAAATTTCCAAATACTTACCTTTTTTTGTTAGAAAACCTTGACAGTGAACTCCTCCGGGTCCTGTTCTCTTTTGTCCCCCCACCTTCTACGCCAACTACGCCAATCATGTGACAAGGCAGCTGTTTCTGTCTCCTCCTGTCTTGCCAGAGCTGGAGGACCGCATCCACAGGTCCTTTCCTATGTTGCAGGAGCCATGGGCTGAGCTTATACATGCTGAGGGGGCATCTGAGTGGACAGTTACTGCCTACAAGGATTCCCAATGGTCTTCCTGGACCCAGTGGTTCTTAGTGAAGTTTACTGTGTAAACTTCATTGAGCTTGTTTGGGACGTCCTGGAGACGCTCCCATTCAAGAATGTACCGGAGATGGGCTGGGCCCATGCGGCTGCTTGCTTCTGCTTCCCATTGGAGCATACAATATCTTACCTGTTGGAGAACTTTGGGTGTGCGGTGTCAAAATTGGCTGTTGCAGACACAACAGCCGTCAAGAAAACCAAAATACTCCTGGCAGACTTTGAGCTGGCCTGGAGTGCCAACAAAAGGGGGTCCCTCAAGCAATGGAGCTGACCTTCACTAAAACCAAACATGAGAAAAAAATAAGTGCAGTATACAATAAGCTGTGTGAGTTTACTAAGCCTTTGCTGGACAAAGGCTTCATCTGGTGGTTTATCTGGGGTTCCTGTTTTACTTTGGGATGAGCACTGATGTGGAGGATTTCAATGGGGTCCTCTTAGGGATTGACAAGGCCAGGCTCTCCCTATATGGGAAGAAGGTCCCCCTGGGTACAACTTGGTGGACCACATGATAAAAGACGCCTGGTCCTGGAAGGGATTTACAGGTTTGCAGCCCTGCCAGAGAAGCTGCTCCTACATTCCCACCTGACCCTTCTCCCTTTTACTAGCTGCCAAGAATTTTTTAACCAGGATGTATCCACCGTCCACGGTGTGGCGGTGGAGGTTGTACACCACCTCCATTGCAGGGTGGGTACATACCAAAGGACTCACTATAGGCACACACAATAAAAATATGATTCTAATAAATTTTATTACAATTTATATTGTTTTATTATAAATAATTTTTATAAAAACTTATTTTAGCAAACAAGATTTGCAAAATATATTGCAGAAACAGTTTTCATAAAAGCATAAAATTATAGGATAATAAAACAAATTCAAATTTGTACACCTTACACTTAATTTTTTTAAAACTATTTTTATATTTTTTTGATAAAAGTGATATAAATATATTTGCATAATCCAGTATCAAGTGTTTGGGATAACAGATGGCATAATAAAATAAATAAATTACTAAAATCCATTAATGATCCTGCTGAATGTGATTGCGGGGTTAGAAACATCTAAATAAAAAAAGTAAATTAATAAATCTTGAATAATAAATTAGAGAATATAAAAAAGTTGGACACACTAAGCCTTTAATTGATTGGCTGTTTGGCTAGGCACACAGGGATGAACAAATCAGCGTGGTCATAGAATTTGGCCACAGTCTCAGTTGGTAGGGTGTGGATTCTGGCCTGCAGTAAATCAAACAGGTCCTTGGTCCCAGTTGGGGTTCCTCGCATGACAACTCACTTGAGCCACCCAAAGACTATCTCAATGAGATTTAGGAAGGGCAAATAGGCAGGGAGGAAGAGAAGGTGCAAATTTGCCATGGCCAATTGCTGGGGGCCCACTTCAGTGCTAGTGTCAATCATCAGGAATTCCTCAAGAATATCAGCCACATTATGGAGACCAACATTGTCCAGCACAATGACGTTAGTGAAGCTTGGGCTTGTGCGCCTCAGGTGCTCCTGGACCAATCAGAGGAATGATAGAAAGGTCCTGCTGTTATGAGAGCCTAATATCATTTGATAGAGCTCAACCCCCTTTGGATCAAGGAGAGCCACCATCAAATAGGCTGTGGCGCAGACTTCAGCATGCCAAGCCATCCCGTCATTTGAGCCTTTAGGGACATAGTCATACTCATTCTGCATAGATGAGGCAAATGTTAATTTTTCAATGTAATAGAATTTGACTGTCTTCTTGGCTTTGAGGGCAGTGTACGCCTCTGTGTATTTTTCTGGATCTTGCCATTGGCTGGGCTGTTTCTGTTGTAGGGAGATACCCCAAGCTTTTTTCAGGAAAATTGCATTCCCTTCACCAGATGGTAGTAAAAGGAAATTAAAGCCTCAACCCCAAAAGTAGATTTGACCATGATTGGTATATTTTCCAGCTCAAGATGACAATCTTGGGTTATCCACTGGCGGATTGCCCATTTGTGCTCCTTGGTGAGCATGTTAGAAATGCACAAGGATTTCTCCGTGGCAAGGACACAGCCAGTATTGATGAATTTGTGGAAGGTCTTGCTGGCGTACTTGGGATCCACTCCAAAAATGGCTGCGGCCGCCTTGTAGTTACCAGATTCATGCATTAGCTTAAGCAGGATGATGTGTTTGATATCTGGGATGCGCTTATGAGTGGGCTTAGTAGGCTCAGATGAACTGGGATCCTGATTGGTAACAGGCTTGCAAGGCATGAACACCTTGTTGTAGAAGGCTGCAACCTTTTTGAGCACTACTGTCCCTCATTAGTTTGATAGAACTTGGGCTCCTTAGCCTCCCCCTGATTGCCATCACTGAAGTAGGGCTTGTAGCTAGTATCAAGTACAGATTTCACCTTCTCCAGCATGGCTGACAGGACCAACTCTTGCCAGTACACAACATCAAACACATATGGAGTAAGTTCTACCTCCTTGTCTCTAACTTTCTTGGTGAAGGTAACCTTGGTGGGCTTCCGGGTCAGCTTGGGGACCCAAGGGTTTATGCTCTGCACCCTAGCAGCTTGTGCTCCTCAAACCGGCTGTGTCAGTGCAGTATCACTATCAAACTCTCATCTCCCGTCTCCTTCCTGAGTAGGCATTTGTGTTGCACTAACTCTGTTCTTTGACCCGCAGGGGCAACTGCAACCACAGTGCACAACAGGTGCAATGGTACTCTGTTGTTGTGTTCCTTTCATTTTAAAATTTAATAAAATATTAAATAAAACTTAACTAAGTTACTCCTTATTTTTAATTTTTGCTTTTATCTGTTTATGGATATTCAATTAATATTTTTCCCCACCCAATATCCCAATTATAGATTTTTTATTTATTAATTAGTTGTTTCTGGTTTTACAACGCCCATTTTAGAATACCCAAAATAATTTCCACCCATTTCCCCAGATTTTACGGCAAATTAAGCACCCAACACAATATTTTTAAAATTTACGTTCAGATCTTGTGTCTTATTTTAGATACCTTGGTATCATTATTGATTACAATCCATTGCACACACTGGGCTAGTGATTTTGTTTACATAGTGAGTTGTTATTGTGTTTTTTGGATTGATTTTTGACACACCACGCTTGGGTGTATTTTGTCACCAATTCACATAGTAAACATATGTACACCAAAAGCCATCTCACACAATTTTTTTTGTGAATCCATGTATTTCAGATTATATTTTGAATTGTTTTGCTTTGCGCGTGAGCACTTCTTTGCTGTGTTGACCCATTTTGCCCATTAACGCCAAAAATTCCTGTTAACAGAGTGTATATTTTGACCTGATACTTGGATTTTGTTCAAATCTGAAACCATTTTGTTTAAATCTGAGGTATTTTTGGCTGTTGCCATAGCTTTTAAAACCACTGTAAAGGATCTGATAAAAGCTTTTTCCCAAAATCATCTTCTAGCCTTGTAATCTCTGGTTATTTCTAGCTACTATATGATAGAGATTAATGGGATGGGAATCAATATGCCTGAATGTGAATTTGAACACTCAAGAAAAATAAACAAAAATAAAGGTGGAACCCTAAGTAAAAAAGTCAAAAAATATTGGTATTCATTAAGAAAAGAACTTATTGATAAATAATGAAAAGATTACTGAAAAATCCATTTCAAACAAGCCAATTTAGAAAAAAGGTGACAGAAAAGTTTATAAAAATGTTGAAAAAGAAACAGGTGATCCCTCAACTGAAATTAAATATTCTTGTCTAAAAAAAGAAATGATGAATATATGACAATAAAGAATTGAAGGTCAGTTTCAACTCCAACCTTTTTATAAATCAATACCAAAAGATATAATAAAGAGTAAAAACAAGACTGACATGTGCAATATTTGCAGCTTAAAAATACATCCAGATAAAAGAAATAAGGCTGTGAAAGTAAAGGCTTATCATGACCACAAGCAACAAATAATGCCTTAAAAGCTATCAGTCAGCACCAAGACTTTTATATTCATTGAAATAGGGAATGTGAAGAAGATATTAATTAACTAGATGCTGAATCTTGAATTATAGTTATAGATTTTAATGAGAATTTAAACATTGGTGGTGGTCCAATCAAAACCAATAACTGTTTAAATCATAAAAGAATATTTATTTATACAGGCTTGCATTGGTATTTTAAGAAAACAATAAAGTTAAATAAAAAACCATGTTTTTTATCTTAAATATTGTCTCATGATTCTTTGGTTTTGGGTGAATATCTAATAAGCCTTCATAAAGAAGATACAATTATAAAATAAAAATTATCAAATTATGGACTAATAATGGAATTTTTATAGATCATATGAATCATTATAGTACTTATTTATTGTCAAAACAACGGGGTCAACCCCTGGAAAGGTTCTGACCAAGCAGGTTTGAGACCTGCAATCCAACTTCCAAATGACCCATAGCCAAATGTGGAAGTCAACTCAAATTCCCAGAAACAGCAACATGAGCAAATGATGATCCTATACAGTGGATGCCTCAATTCAGCTCTTGACTCATTACCAGGAAAAAGCTACCCCAAACCATCCAACCTAGGGATCAACACAATCATGTTCCTGATATCCAAAATTCACAACATTTATATAATAGTTATCTCTCAGTAAAGAATATTATCCAGTCTCCAAATATTTCCTCCTTGTAACTCTGCTAATACAGCACAGTTACAGCATTATTAGCACAGGTAGGGTTTTCATCCTACCTTCCCTTTCAAAATTCTGCCTGTTATCTGTACTTGCTGCGGTCAACAAATATAAAAAAGAATCATGTACAGGATCCCTGTGGACTGGACGCCATACACACTAGGGACCAAAATACCAGAAGGGTATTTAATGTACCAGATTATAGTGATGCTGATTGCTGTCTTCAATCCCTTATCAGATCTGGGGGTTTTCCAAAACCCTACTGCCACAGCCCAAGTTGTTGAAAAAAGTATCATGCCCGCTCACATAGCCCAACATCTGCACAGTGCTGCCTTAGAATCATTTTCAGGAGCAAATGACAACACCACCACTGCATGAATCCAATCTTCTCAAAGCAAACTGACATAAATGGAATGACCACACACTTTTGGATTACAGAGATATTCATTTGTATGACCCACAACACAGGCATCTGGTACAACAAGTGGCACAAAGACCACACTGAGAAGGACTGGGACACCTTCAAGCAAGACTTGCTGGAAAGATTTGTGATGAAAGACATAGCCTTCATGATCATAATCCAAGTAAATAACTTGACCCAAACTAGACCAGCAAAGGAGCTTACTCAAGCCTACAAGGAGATCTGCCTACAAACTCCCTCAGATATGATGTTTGATAACCCAGCCACACATCTCATGTACTATGATGCTCATAAGCCACATGTAAGGAGACACATGAACCTAGACCAAGTTACCAATCTGCAAAGTCTGTACTGTGAAGCAGAGAAAGCTTAGCAAACATCTAATGTTCTGCTAAGACACAAAACAGAAAAAGGGAGATACCTAAAGACTCCCACTACTCAGGACTCTCTAACTTGCCTCTGCCTAACAATGGTAATCATGCAAACAAAAAGTCTTCAGGCTCCAATGGCCATAGCAACAGATACAATGGCCAGTCCAATCACACTCACTTCAGATTTATCAGTACACAGGATAACCAGGATGAGGGAAAAGCCTGGAGAGAGCAATAAGTGAGCCAAGCTCTTCCCACCAAACTTCCACCTCTCTAAACAATGAATATTACCCATAGGACGTGGATCAGTGCCCTATGATCCAGGTCCCCTCAGTAGATCCAGTACTCCAAACCATTTCCAGACATCTCAATAAACTGATTTCCTATCCTTTCTGCTTTCAAATTTACATAGTGTCAAGATTTTGTGGTCTTGAGGAATTGTTTTTATTATTGGACATTGTAATGGGGATGTTGATAGGGGACTTTATAATGAAAGTATGTAGCTACCAATTGGGTCTTAGAGTACAGCTACAGATTGACAGAAAATTATATGGATTTAGGAGAAAATACATAGGGTCTACAAGTAAACAGTGGCATGTTCTACTTGGATACTTCTGAATACTAGGTGTTGGCTAGTAGTGATACAACAATAGAGATCTTCAATCTCTATCTTCAAGGGTGAATATTCTGCTTGATCTCTAATCAGGAGAGCACCATATATATAATGTGGATAAGCCCTCTTTCCAGATTGTAATCTGACACATCTAACTCTTACTAGTCAGACCTTCTGTTCCCCAGACTGCTAGTTACAGCCCCCAGAGTTAGGCAGCCATGCTGGTCTGACATGGGACTTCAATAGATTACCGGACCTCAGCTTATCTTATCAGCGTAATGGCAGCATCTGGTTTGTAGTTTATGCATGTGCAAGTTTGGTTACCCTGTAAACTGGGTTTTTACATCATGCATTATTCTTCTAAACAACCTTCTATATTGATCATAGAATTTGAGGTGTCTTCAAGCGCAAATTTTTGGTGTGAACCATCTTGCATTATTATCTTTGAGCATTCCATCTTATTGGCTGGGGGAGTTTTGTGCTTGTGGTCAGGAATCATCAAGCTTGTTTAATCAGGTTCAATCCAATGGGAGGATCAGTATTGGATCAGGATCAATCTTTAGAGTAATACTAAGTGCACTGATTAACCAAGGCCGGAAACAAGATAAGCTAAAATTTCTTTAAGTTATCCAGCTTTATGGTGATTGGTTGTCTTAGTCAATCAGTAAGGGGAATAATGGTCAATTCTATCATATTATTCCAGAGTTCTGACACATAGGTTCAGCTCTCTTGGACTCAGGTACAGATTTTACCCTTGTCAACAGCAACTTTGTTAACAAGTTCAGGTTATAATCTAATTATTTGTGGATTAAGAATGTGGTTTTAGCTGATGAACATCACATTGTTGTGACCCAGGAAACTTCCCCCTTTTCTGTCATGATGGAATTCCTCCAATCAACCATCCAAGGACCTGTCATTGATTTTCCAATATTTTAAGTGTTACTTGGCCTGGACTGATTGAGGAAGAACAACTCTCACGTGGACTGGGCCACCTCAGTGTTAACCATCAAACCAGAAGGAGTGAACCATCAAATTTACCCTGACACAGTTGATCAACTTCTTCAGGACCATGTGTTTGTATGCATTACAGAGACCCAAGAGGAAAAAAGATAACCTAATGGTGATTGATTGGGACTCCTGCCAGTACAAGGTCATAAACTTCAAGGACCACCAAGAAACTGCTACCTCCCAGGATTGGGAGATAGTGACCTGACACCCAAAGATCTTTAAAGATGCATTTCCAGGCCTTCCAACAAGATACATATACAGCACAGCATCATACTCAAAGGTGCAGTCTCCAAGGCAAGGCCCATATACCAACTCACCCCCAACAAAGATGACACACTCTGTGCTTACCTTAAAGAGGCTTTGGAGATTGGGCTCATCCAACTTTCCCAATCACCCTTTGGGGCTGCTGTATTCTTTGTGACAAAGAAGGACGGGTCCCTCAGGCTAGTTACCAGCAACCAAGCATTGAACAAAGTCATCATTAAGAATTGATACCCTCTCCTGCTTATTAATGATCATTTCGAAGCCTTGGGCAGAGCAACTGTCTTCTTAAAGATTGATATAACAGCCAGGTACAACCAAATTATATCAGGGAAAAAAACATCCCAAGACCACCTTCCAAACCAAGTATGGCTCATAAAAGTATGTCATACTTAACTTTGGAATGGCAAAAGCACCTTTAATCTTTGTTACCTTTATAAAAGAGGTTTTTGCACCCTATATTGGGAAGCACACACTGATGTATCTGGACAATATTATTGTGTATAGTCCCTTGGTGGAACAACACCACAAGGACTTAGAGGAAGTATTTGCAACCTTGGTACAACAAAAATTACTTGCAAGCCCTCCAAGTGACAATTCTATCAAGAAAAGCTCCCCTTCCTTGAGTGCATGATGTAAAAAGAAGGCATCAAGCCTGATACCCAGAAAATCCAAGCCATATGTGAGATGCTGCCTCCCAAGGATAAGAGTGAGTGTTGTACCTTCCTTGGGATGATAGCCTATGTCCAATGCTTCATTCCGGACTGCAGTGTCCTATCTGCGCCACTATCCACCATAACGGGCACCAAATCAAAATTTGTATGAACCCCCCAATAAGAACTTTGTTTCAATTGTTTGAAAGGCAAACTGATGTCTGCCCCATCCTGAAATATTCAAGAAAAGATGATGACTACCAAATGGAGGCAGACGTCTCAGATACCTCTATTGGGGGTGTACTACTCATAAAGACAGACACAGGTGACTACCTGCCAGTGGCTTATGAGTTGTGTAAAATTACAGATGGTAAGTATTGGTAACCAATTCAAAAAAAGGAGCTGCTGACAAATTTTCATTGTCTAGTCAAAGCGGTGTTGTTACCTGGAGCAACAAGAAGAATTCACTGCCCTAACCAACCATATGTCTCTCATATATTTAAAGACCCAAGCCAACTTTTCCAGACGCCAAGCTTGACGTATGGTGTTCCTAGAGAAATTTAACATGAACATCAAATATAAAACCAGACCAAAGCTGGTTATGACAGACACCCTCTTGCGCCTATGTGTGAGGGCAACCAGAGGCAGGAATGGCCTTGACCCGGACTGGCCCCTCCTGGTACTTTGAACAAAATATGAAGGTTTCCCTCCAGGCACCACATATATTATCAGAGATACAGTCTTCAATCACAAACACTTATTCAAATACATCTACAGAACGTTGCGCTGCAAAATAACTGATAAGATAACTATTCCATAAATTTCCACGCACCAAAGAGTTTACATCATCTTGTGCTACCACCAAAGCCTAGGCTATAAAAAAACAAAAACTTTTACAAGCGCTTGAAGCACAAGGCCTGGCGGCCAACTCTGTATAGGGACATGTAGGAAGTCCTTGAACAGTACAAAGTATGTGAGAAATTTGCAAAAAGTGACATTACCCCAAAGTCAGTATTATCTGTTCAAACCCAACTACCCTTTAAGGTTTGAGCTCTTGACATTGTAGGCCCAATGTTTGGGAAACATAAAAACAAGAAATAACTCATTACAACCATTTATTTTGCCACCCTCTGGCCAGTGGCTCAAGCTGTTAAGGCACACACTGGCAATGATGTACGCTGATTTATTGGCAGAGAAATCATCAGTAATTTTGGAAAAAGAAAAACTGCTGATCACTGATGGAGGCAAGAAGTTGACCTCAGAAGATACCAATGTTTAACTCATCAAGAATGGGGTTAAACACACATGACTACACCATGCCACCTTCAGGCCAATGTCAGAGTAGAACAGCTGAACAGGAGTCTTGTACAGACCCTCACCAAGCTCAGCACTGGGAGACCTGAGGAGTGGCACAAATATTTGATGACTACACTTCTTGTGTGTCTTACACAGGTAACAGATCCACTGGTCAGAGTCCCTTTGCACTTTTATATGGAACACAACCAAACAATTTTCAGCACTGAATTTGCCTAAGTTGGAATTAACCAACAAGATACCATACTGTTCTAATCCCCTAATACTCCATGCCAATAGTGACCAAAAGAAAAGGGAAGAAAAACATCAGCAAGATATTTTTGTCCCCATCCAAGAAAGACAAGAAGTTGTAAATAAATTATGGGTGATGAACACAAACAAAAGAAAGCTGAAAACTGATTAGATGGGCCCTGCTATTGTGTGGAAGATAAAAAATAACAACAACACTTATCTAGTACAAGGACTGGGCAAGTGTAAGCAGGATAAGGTTCCACATCATGACAGCTATAACCATGGAAGCACCGCCATAAACAGCGCAAGACAGTTCTCCATGCAATCAAGCAACAGTTGGTACAGTATGGCGCCCGCGCTCCTGACAACCTCCCAGCAGACCTCCCAACAGAGGAGGCCAACTATCAGCTGGGGGTGTCAAAACAACGGGGTCAACCCCATGGAAAGGTTACAGCCAAGCAAGTTTGAGACCTGCAATCCAACTTCCCAGTGACCCATAGCCAAATGTGAAAGTCAACATGAATTCCCAGAAGTAGCAACATGAGCAAATAATGATTCCATACAGTGTATGCCTCAATTTAGCGCTTGACTCATTATCAGGATAAAGCCTCCCCCTAACCATCCAGCCAAGTGATCAACACAATCATGTTCCCAATATCCACAATTCATAACAACTATATAATAGTTATCTCTTAATAAAGAAAATGATCTAGTCTCCAAATATTTCCCCTTTTTTTAACTATGCTAAAACAGCACAGATATAACATTATTAAGAAAAAAATTACATTAAAGAGTCTATTAGACAATAGATTTTAAAATATCATGGAAAAAGCATTGTTGATTGTCACTTTGGTGTAATATCAAAACATTAAAAGAGAAAGAAAATCAGTGATACATTAGTAATATAGATGATCCTAAAAATATTTTTGCCTAAGAAGGTAAAGAAAAAATAATCATTTAACTCAGTTCTATCAGGCTCAAATATTTCTCAAAGTCATTATATATTTATTAAAGAAAAGTTAGCCTATAAAAAGAGAGCTAAAAGTTAAACTTCTGTGCATCAATCTTTTATATTTTATGAAAATTGTGAAGCAATATCCTTCACCTTTAACATTTGAAAGTTTCTAAGTTATTTGAGATAAATTATTATTTGAAATCATACTGTAGATTCAGAAACTTTTGGAAAAATGCAGGATTGTCAATTCTTTTGTGTAAACTCACCAATTTACTGGAATATTTTTTGTTCCAAAATCTTTGATTACTCCCTCTTGGGGAATTAACGCCCCAAGCAGCTCACCAAATGAGTCAATAAATGGTGCACCAACCAACTGTTAAGCCAGTGGCACTACTATCATTCAGGCATCTATTAAAAGGATCAAACAATCCAGATCCTAAGCAGAACACAAGTTGAATAATCCTCATGACTTAAGCAGAACATTAATCAAATAATCCCCATGACTTTCATGATGTACATGGACAGTATGTGGCTTTACAGGATACTATATATTATCTTATATTCATATACAATAAAGTATCATTCTCTTCTTAAATTTCCCCTTTATCTTGTTTATTATACTTCCCAGAAGTATATAAACAACATTTTCATCCTTTTATATAAAAATGTAAGTTGTTGTAAGGGATTCCATCCCTAACAAAAATCAGAAATCAGATCTTAATTGTTTTAAAATTATTACAAAACCAGAAATTGCATTTTTAAATGCTACATCAGAAACCAAGGGTGAAACCAAATCTCTGAATGAAATTAATTCAAAAACACATTTGAAATTAATTAATGATTGTATTAGATTCAATTTCAAAAGCAAAAACAAAAACAAAAGCAAACATGAAAACCAAGGTTGGAATATAAAATCTAATTCAAAATTGAAAATTAAGGCTCTGGACGACAATAACAAAGATTCAGCATTAAATTTTGACTCCAATAACATAAAACAGCCAATCAATCAGGAAATAAATGCAAAGAATATCCAAACCAGAGATTCAGGGACCTAAGTATCCAATCAAACCCAGTGAACCACCCAAGCCAAAGGAATACTTCTCATCCAGCCCCAGATTCCATTCCCAACCATAGTAAGGTACAATACTGCAATGAAATATTCCAACCTTCCTCTTCTTGCATTGCAGGCTGCAGCCTGCTGCAGTCCTGCAAGGCAATACTTCTCAAATCACTCTTGCAGATTCACCTGGTAATCACAATGTTCCCTTCCTCACTTGAAGTCAGTATTTAAACTGACAAATTCTTCCTATCCAAGTTGCTCCAACAATTTCTTTTATTCCTATCAACCAAATAAATATATATTTTCCAAATTTAAACAATTGATTAGTAGATTCTAAAGGTTTTCCCCAACAACATGAAGTTCATCTTCCTTGTATGGAATTTTTGTGTGTTAATCAGTTATGGGTAAGCAAATGTTAACTTTGAAAACCCTGAACCAACTCCTACTGACAAATCTGAAGACTCAATTTGATATTGTTTTGGTCTGCATCAAAGACATGCCCCTTAAGTTGAAACAGCTCAATTCCCACCTATCATCCACCCCAAGGCCCCCTGGTTGATCTTGGAGTACACCAGTGTCTATTATCTCCTCAATCACTTCACTCCCTTCTTGGGAAGATTCCGTCTATTTGGTCACCTTCTACACATGTTAATGATAGGGATTCCAGTAGGTTCCACTCTGATCAAATTCAACTTTGGAGCTCTTCTCCATTCAATTGTAGAAAGACTTCCCAATGAGTGGATCCCTGAAAGTTTGTTGGAGCCCCTACTGAACCACCTTATGGGTGGTCTAGGCCAACATTTTACCTATGTTTTTATCTTCTATGTTGCCCTCATCAAATGTGTTGCCCTCATAATTGTTACCTTCACCATAAGCTTCACTGTATACACAATTCTGTCTCTATTCAAAAACCAACCACCTCAGAACCAATTGTCCTCAGAACCAGCAACTAGGTCCAAACTGTAGTCCTGAACACCCTATCCACCGTTACCTCAGGAGATAATGAAGGAAACAAGATCCTGATGCTGCTGGCCTTTTCAAGTCCCTGTTCAAAACCTCACCAGAAAAATTTACCACTGACACACAGAAAGTGCACCATGTGGCAGAAAAGCTTACTGGTAAGTCTTGCCTTTGGTACTCCAAAGCAACCCTACAAGGAGAGGATCTCCTCAACAACTATGACCAGTTCTGTGACGCCCTTTTAGCTACAGTATTCTCCACTCCAAACCCCAACCAGTTAAGAGACCAAATCTCTGCTCTCTACCAAGGAAGAATGTCAGCCCAAGATTACACCAAAGAATTTACCCACCTCAAGAGTGCCATTGGGATGAGCTACAACAAAGCCTGATACTTGTTCTGTAAAAAACTCTCCTTTGAACTGAAGAATTTCCTTGCCCATCATGAGTTGCCAACTGAGTTTGACTCCATGGTCAAGGAATTGATCAAGTGGTATGCCAAGGTGAAGCAGCTCCTGTCTTGGGCCAAACCCCAGAATCCTGCCTCCTTGCCTGCAAACGTTATTAAGGAAAACAGAACCCCCCCTCAAAGGTCCAAGGAGAGATGCCCAAAGGACTGATCCCCAAGGAGGGTGGAGGATACCAACTCTCAACAGAGGAGAAACAATGTCAAACCCAACTTGGACTCTTTATGTATTGTGGCAAAGGGGGACATTCAGCTAAGGATTGCCAAGCCTTGGCCAAGGTACAACATCCTATTTCTCTTCTAGCTAGTTTTTCCAATAAAGAACCCTCTCAATCTTATGGCCTAAAATCAGTCAAGCTAGGTTCTGCTAAAACCTCTCAGGAAGTAAAAGCCTTACTGGACACAGGCGCTATGGGAAACTTCATAAGTAGCTTCTTGGCCCAACAATTAGGACTCCAGGAAGGACCTTCTACTTGGGTAACCCTCGCCAACAAGTCACGCACCAGAGTAACTAAAATAGAGGGGAACCTAGGAGTCAAGGTAGGGAATAATCAATTTGACATCATGGCGTCTTCCTTGTCAAATTTGGCCTTTCCACTGATTCTGGGTCTCCCCTGGGCCAAGACCTCCAAGGCTGTATTAGATCTGGACTCAATGACACTCTCCACTCAGAAAGAAGGGATTACTTCTTCTATCCCCTTTGACCAAACGGAACACAAAGGAATCTTGACTTCAGAAGACACCATCAACGTCCTTGCTGCCTTGAAGGAGATATCCTAAGCCCAGGTCCCTTCAGAGCTTCAGAACTTGGAGGAAGCCTTTTAGTGAATCCTCCTGTTCCCAACTACCCAGTTGCAGAGATTCAGACCTATGTATTGATTTAGTACCAGGATCAGTACCCACTTGGGGTAAGCTCTATCCAGTCAACCAAGCCCAGAGTTTGGCCATGAAAACATACTTATATGAGAATGTAGTAAAAGGATTCATGCGTTGTTCAAACTCCCCCTGCTCTTCCCCTATGTTCTTTGTGGGGAAATTGGATGGATCCCTAAGACATGTGGTGGATAATCAAATCTCAATAGCATCACAATCAAGAATAAAACCCCTATTTCCTCTGCTGAAACCCTCACTAATTGATTAACAGGGGCAAAAGTTTTCTCCAAACTTGACCTTTGGAACGCCTACCATCAAATCTGTATAGCAGAAGGCCATGAATGGAAGACTGCTGTAAGAACCCTGTTTGGTCTATATGAATACCTGGTGATGCCCTTTGGTCTAAGTAACGCTCTGGCAGCCTTCCAGGGGCTCATGAATGAAGTCCTCTTCCCTTTTCTGGATACTTGCGCAGTAGTATACCTGGACAATGTCCTCATTTACTCTAAGGACCATGACTCCCACCTCATCCATCTTTGAGAAGTCCTCCAGGCCTTGATCAAAGCTTTCTTGTTCTGTAAACTGGAAAAATGTGAATTCTACAAGAAGGAAATTGAGTTCCTAGGCTACAAAATTTTGGAAGGAGGCTTCACCATTGCCCTGTCCAAGGTCCAAGCTGTGGCAGATTGGCCTATCCCTACCTCCTGCACCAAGCTTTGTGGATTCCTGGAACTAGCTAATTTCTGTTGTAAATTCATCAAAGACTTCTCAGCTATTGCCTTACCTCTCTCACAACTCACCTCAGACAAAGTACCTTTCACATGCAATCCTGAAGCTCAGTCAGCATTTGACGCCTTGAAACATACCTTCTCTTCCGCCCCTGTGCTACTATGCCTGGACCCAGAGCGTCAATTTTATCTGGATACAGATGCCTTGGACTTTGCGCTGGGAGCGGTGTTGCTCCAGCTTGGGGAGGATGGAGAACTTCACCCTGTTGTGTTCTACTCCTACAAGCTCCTGGACAGGGAGCGCAACTATCATGTCTACAAAAAGGAATTATATGCCATAGTATGCGCCTTGGACAACTGGAGAAGATATCTACAGGGAAGTAAATACCCAGTCCATATTTGCACAGACCATAAAAACCTCCTATACTTCACAGAAAAATGCAAGGTTTGCCCCCGCTTGGCCTGATGGGCTATTGACCTAATGACATACAACTTCCAAATTGAATACACTCCAGGTAAGAAGAATATTATCCCTGACGCCATTAGCCGCAGAGAAGACCTTGACGGCCCTGATACCTCATATCATGCACACAACATCTGACAAGTGTTGGAACCTTTTTGGTTCCTGAACCTCATTGCAATTGCATCCTTGTAAACCAACCTGGATAAAGAGTTCCAAGAGGAACAACTTCTGAACCCTCCAACTAGCACTGCCAATCTGGAAATAAGAAACAACATCTGGTTCCATGACAACTCCCTGTTTTTTCCCCAAGGTCCTCTTAGAAAATAAATTTTACAAGCCTTCCATGACACTTCTCTATCAGGCCATGGGAGTATTACTAAAACCCTCGAAAGGATCTCCCAAAGATACTGGTAGCCCTCAATGAAGAAGTTGGTGGGAAGCTACATAATCAAGTACCTTGAGTGCTGTCAAAACAAAACCTCCCACCAGAAGCCTCAAGGACTCCTGCAATCTCTACCAATCTCTCCTTGACCATGGTCTTCCATATCAATGGACTTCATTGTTGAACTACCCAAGAGCCAGGGAAATACAGGAATCCTAGTGGTGGTGAACTGCCTAACAAAGTATGGTATCTTAATTCCCTTCTCCACTGCCTCTGCAGATGAGACCGCCCAGATGCTCCTCAAGAACGTTTTTGCCTATCATGGAATACCAAATGGCATTGTCTCAGACCAAGGAACCTAGTTCACTTCCAAGTTTTGGTCTAGCCTGATGAAAGGGTTAGGAGTCAAGACCAACCTCTCCACCTCATTTCACCCCCAGAATGACAGACAGACAGAAAGAGTTAATCAGGTATTGGAGGCTTATTTAGAAAACTATGTCAATGCCAAACAGAATAACTGGTCTGAGCTCCTACCAGTAGCTCAATTAGCCTATAACACCAGTCATCACATATCCATTGGGATGTCCCCTTTTAAGGCTAACTATGGATATGACCCCAAAGAGATTCCTTCTCAAGTGGAAACAACCCCAGTTCCACAGGTCAACAAGCATCTAAATGACCTCTCCACAATTCAAGCCAAACTTAAGGAAACACTAAACAAATCCGTTCAGTCATATAAGAAGTTTGCTGAAAGACACCGCAGAGAGCCTGAATAATACTCTCACAAATCCCTGGTCTTCCTAGACGCTTGCAATCTACAAATCAAATGGCCATGTTGAAAATTGGGACCCAAGAAGATAGGGCCCTTATAAGTAATACAAAAGATTTCCCCCTAACATACCAAGTCTGCCTGCCAGAAGGATCCACAGCCCATGATGTCTTCCATGTCAGCCTTCTCAGCCGCTACCATGGATCCCCAGAAAATCTTTCTCAGGCCCAATGGAACCCTCCCCCTCTGGTAATGAATCATCTTCCTGAATGGGAGGTGGAAGAAAACATTGATGACAAAATGATTTGTAACAAACTCCACTACTTGATCAAATGGGTAGGATATGGTATGGAATCAAACAGCTGGGAACCCCTTGACAACCTGACCAACTGCCAGGAACTAGTTGACCAGTACCATCAAACAAGAGGAGGAGAAGGGGCCTTAGGGGAGGCTAGTGTAAGGGATTCCATCCCAAATACAAATTGGAAATCAGATCTTAATTGTTTTAAAATTATTATGAAACCAGAAATTGCATTTTTGAATGCTACATCAGAAACCAAGGACAAAACCAAATCTCTGAATGAAACTAATTCAAAAACACATTCAAAATTGAAAATTAAGGCTCTGGACAACAATAACAAAGATTCAGCATTAAATTTTGACTCCAATAACATAAAACAGCCAATCAATCAGGAAATAAATGCAAAGAATATCCAAACCAGAGATTCAGGGACCTAAGTATCCAATCAAACCCAGTGAACCACCCAAGCCAAAGGAATACTTCTCATCCAGCCCCAGATTCCATTCCCAACCATAGTAAGGTACAATACTGCAATGCAATATTCCAACCTTCCTCTTCTTGCATTGCAGGCTGCAGCCTGCTGCAGTCCTGCAAGGCAATACTTCTCAAATCACTCTTGAAGATTCACCTGGTAATCACAATGTTCCCTTCCTCACTTGAAGTCAGTATTTAAACTGAAAAATTCTTCCCATCCAAATTGCTCCAACAATTTCTTTTATTCCTATCAACCAAATAAATATATATTTTCAAAATTTAAACAATTGATTATTAGATTCTAAAGGTTTCCCCCAACAACTTGAAGTTCATCTTTCTTGTATGGAATTTTGTGTGTTAATCAGTTATGGGCAAGCAAATGTTAACTTCAAAAACCCTGAACCAACTCCTACTGATAAACCTGAAGACTCAATTTGGTATTGTTTTGGTCCACGTCAAAGACATGTGCCTTATGTTGAAACAGCTCAATTCCCACCTATCATCCACCCCAAGGCCCCCTGGTTGGTCTTGGGGTACACCAGTGTCTATTATATCCTCAATCACTTCACTTCCTTCTTGGGAAGATTCAGTCTATTTGGTCACCTTCTACACATGTTATTGATAAGGATTCCAGTAGGTTCCACTCTGATCAAATTCAACTTGAGAGCTCTTCTCCTTTCAATAGTAGAAAGACTTCCCAATGAGTGGATCCCTGACAGTTGTTCTGGGATGAAAATTACTTTATTAAGTTGGTGAGTTCATGCAAATTTTTTTAAAAATCCCTTATTTTTCCCAAATGGTTCTGAATCTACAGTATGATGATACCCAAGAAGCAAAAATATCAGAAAAAGCTTGTGGTTATTAGGGTAAGTTCATGAAGTAGAGTGTCTTACTAGAGGTTTTATTTCAAATAGAGTTACTAGTCTTTGAAAAAAATAACTATTTTTTGAATCAGACTAAGAATAGTTAAGTTGAATAAAAAGGTAAGATAATAGCTATTGTAGCTTTGAGTCTGTATTAATCTCTCATCTAATGTATCATATATATTTTTGGTTTGATAGCAGCACTTAAGATATTTTCATTGAATTCATAAGTTGCAATTTTAAATTCTAAAAATTAATGAACTATTTAAAAATCATCTAAGTAAAAGAAATTTTTTTGTTTTATTGCGTTTAATAATTCAGAATAATTTGAATATACATAAAGTAATTAAGTTAGGACATATTCAATCTGGAGCTTAGGAAAACCAGGAAAAATAGAACTCATATGGTTAGAAATATTAGACTAAAACCAAGGGGTGTGGCAATTATAATAACAAATCAGTAAAGATGACATATTTAACAAACAAAATTTTAATATTAAAAAGGTAAAGATTGAAATCATTTGTTTTTATTTGAAAATGAAGTACCACAGAACTCATTTAACCCACTACAGTATTTTTAGAAGCTATGATGACAACCAAAAATACCTTATATTTAAAAAAAGGTTTCAGATTTGAACAAAATCCAAGTATCAGGTCAAAATATACACTCTGTTAACAGGGATTTTTGACGTTAATGGGCAAAATGGGTCAACACAGCAAAGAAGTGCTCCTGCGCAAAGCAAAACCATTCAAATTATAATCCAAAATACATGGATTCACAAACAAAATGGTGTGAGTTGACTTTTGGTGTACATATGTTTATTATGTGAATTGGTGACAAAATACACCCAAGCGCAGAGAGTCAAAATTCAACCCAAAAACAAAACACAATAGCAACTCACTATGTAAAAAAAATTACTCACTCAGTGTGTGCAATGGATTGTAATCAAGAATGACACCAAGGTATCTAAAATAAGACACAAGATCTGAAATGTAAATTTTAAAAATATTGTGTTGAGTGATTAATTTGGCGTAAAATCTGGGGAAATGGGTGGAAATTATTTTGGGTAATCTAAAATGGGCGTTGTAAAACCAAAAACAACTAAATAAGAAATAAAAAATCTATAATTGGGATATTGAGTGAAAAAAAAATTAATTAAATATCCATATCCAGATAAAAGCAAAAAATAAAGTTAGGGGGTAACTTAATTGAAATTTACTTGATATTTTATTAAAATCTCAAAATGGAAGAAACACAACAACAGAGTACTAATGCACTTGTTGTGTGCCGCAGTTTTGTTCCCCTGCGGGTCAAAAACAGAGTTAGTGCAACCCAAATGCCTACTCAGAAAGGAGACAGGAGAGGAGAGTTTGATAGTGAAGCTTCACTGACACAGTCGGTTTGAGGAGCACAAGCTGCTAGGGTGCAGAGCATAAACCCTTGGGTCCCCAAGCTGACCCAGAAGCCCACCAAGGTTACCTTCACCAAGAAAGTTAGAGACAAGGAGGTCAAACTTACTTCATACGTGTTTGACATTGTGTACCGGCAAGAGTTGGTCCTGTCAGCCATGCTGGAGAATGTGAAGCCTGTACTTGATACTAGTTACAAGCCCTACATCAGTGATGGCAATCAGGAGGAGGACAAGGAGCCAGAGTTTTTCAGAACTGATGAGGGACAGTTAGTGATAAATAAAGCTGCTGTGTTCTACACCAAGGTACCCATGCCCTGTGTTGTGCCCAATGCCAATGAGTCAATCCCCACTGCCAAAACGCCCACCCATAAGTGCATCCCTGATATCAAACACATCATCCTGCTTAAGCTAATGGGTGAATCTGGTGATTCCAAGGAGGCCGCGGCTCTTTTTGGGGTGGATCCTAAGTATGCCTCAAAGAAATCCAACCTCTTCATCAATACTGGATGAGTCCTTGCTGTGGAGAAATCCTTGCGCGTTTCCACTACGCTCACCAAGGAGCACAAATGGGCAATATGCCAGTGGATAACCCAAGATTGTCATCTTAAACTAGAAAATATACCAGCCATGGTCAAATCCACTTTTGGGGTTTAGGCCTCAATTTCCTTTTATTATCATTTGGTCAAGGGAATGCGCTTTACATGAAAAAAGCTCAGGGTATCCAGCTACAAGTGTAATAGTCCAGCCAACACTGACGTCTGGAAAAAATACGCAGATGTGTACACTGCCCTCAAAGCCAAGGGGATGTTCAAATTCTATTAAATTGAAAAATCAACATTTGCCTCATCTATGCGGAATGAGTATGACTATGTCCCTAAAGGCTCAAATGACGGGATGGCTTGGCATGCTGAAGTCTGCGCCACAGCCTATTTGATGGTGGCTCTCCTTGGTCCAAAGGGGTTGAGCTGTATCAAATGATATTAGGTTCTCACAATAGCCAAACATTTCTATCATTCCTCCAATTGGTCCAGGAGCACCTGAGGCGCACAAGCCTGGGCTTCACCAACGTCATTGTGCTGGACAATGTTGGTCTCCATAAGGTGGCTGATATTCTCAAGGAATTCCCAATGATTGACACTAGTATTGCAGTGGGCCCCCAGCAATTGGCCACGGCAAATTTGCGCCTTCTCTTCCTTCCTGCCTATCTGCCCTTCCTAAATCCCATTGAGGAAGTCTTTGGGTGGCTCAAGCAAGCCGTCAAGTGAGGGACCCCAGCTGGGACTGAGGACCTCTTTTATTTGCTGCAGGCGGGATCCACACCCTCCCAGCTGAGACTGCGGCTGAATTCTATGGCCACGCTGATTTGTTCATCCCTTCCTGCCTTTTCAAACAGCCAATCAATTAAAGGCTTAGCTTGTCTGACTTTTTTATATTCTCTAATTTACTATTTAAGATTTATTAATTATCATTTTATATTCATAAGTTTTAAGCCCACAATCAGTTTTAGCAGGACATCAATGGAGGTTATTAATTTATTTATTTTATATTAATTTTTTATTATGCCATTTGAGGTTATGCCAAACACTTGATACTGGATTACGTGAATATATTTATATTACTCTTATCAAATAAATATAAAAATCAAATTAAAGAAAGTTAAATGTATAAGGTACAAAGTAGAACTGTATTTTATTAACTTATATTATCATGCTTTTATGAAAACCTTTTTGAGATTTATGTTGCAAAACTTGTTTGCTAAAATAAGTTTTTATAAAAATTATTTATAATAGAAATAAAATAAAGTGTAAAGATATTTATTGGGAAAGAGAGTTTTAAGGGAGCCTTTAATGGGACTGGCGGTATGTACCCACCCTGCAATGGAGGTGGTGCACAACCTCCACCGCCATACTGTGAACAGTGGATACACCCTTATTGAAATACTCCTGCCTGCTGGTGAAAAGCAGTAGGGTCAGGTGGGAGTGAAGCAGCAGCTCTTCAGGCGGGGCTGCTAACCCTATATTCCAGCCAGGACCAGGGCGTCCTGAATCACATGGTCAACCAAGTTGTATCTGGGGGACCTTCTTCCCATCCAAGGAGAGCCAGGTATTGTCAATCCCAAGAAGGACCCCTTCTAGGTCCTCCACTCTGGAGCCCATTCCAAAGTGGAAGAGATATTTGAGGTAAACAATGAGATGAAGCCTTTGTCCAGCAAAGACTTCTGTAAACTCACAAAGTTTGTTATATACTGTGCTGATCTTTTTCTTGTGCTTGGTTTTTGAAAAGTACAGCTCCATGGCTGCAGGGAGCCCCGTCTCATTGGTGCTCCAGGCCAGCCCAAAGTCCACCAGGAGGGTCTTAGTCTTCTTTACGGCTGTTGTGTCTGCAACAACCAATTTACCCACCGCGCGCCCAAAGTTCTCCAACAGGTAAGATGTGGTGTGCTCCACTGGGAAGCAGAAGCAAGCAGCTGCATGTGCCCAGCCCATCTGTGGTATATTCTTCATGGGAGTGTTGCCAGGATGTCCCAGGCAAGCTCAATGAAGTTTACACAATAAACTCCACTGAGAACCACTGGGTCCAGAAGGACCATTTGGGCATCCTTGTAGGCAGTAACTGCCCACTTGGATGCCCCCTCAGCATGTGTAAGCTCAGCCAATGCCTCCTGCAACATAGGAAAGGACCTGTGGATGAAGTCCTCCAGCTCCGGCAAGACAGGAGGAGACAGAAACAGCTACCTTGCCACATGATTGGCATGGTTGGCGTAAAAGGTGAGGGGACAAAAGGGACCAGGACCTGGCAGAGTTCAACAGTCAACGTTTTCTAACAAAAAAGGTAAGTGTTTGGAAATTTTATTAATTTTATTTTTTATGTTACCTTTGCGGGTTTCCTCCTTGCCAGTGGCTTTGGCAGGCTTGGCCATTCTTGGCGCAAGAAGTTGAGCGGGCAATTCAGTATCCTCTTTCCTTGCACACTTTTCAGGTTTCAGGTGGGCATACATTTCAAGGTTGTCAACCCAGAAAGATGACGCAGAGAGATTGTACGCCTTAAACTGGAGGCCCTTGACCACTGTCTTCTGAATGCTTAGTAAGCCCTTGATTGTCTTATCAGGGGTATCTGGTATCCTGGCCATAAGCGCCTTGGCTGCAACTTGTCAATTTTCTTGCCTTTGAGGACGGCAGACTTCACCTTTGCTTTGACCTTGCAGTCAATTTCTTTGATCTCTGCAATTGCAGAGTTGAGATCCTTCAAAAGCTTCTCCAATTCTCTCATTGATTTTTTACTAACTTTTCCATATGTTTTTATAGCTTTCATCCCAATAAACTCTGTGTTATTATGATATAGTTGCCTATTTGTTTATTCCTGTTTGTTTTCCCATTTACTACATTATCCCATTTTTTTAGTCTTTGTGTATATGTTTTACACTCAACTCAATATGTTGTTTGCTTTGTGTTGCATTTTTTCCTTAATTGCCATATTATTTTTGGCGCTTTGCACAGCCCCTTGTAAAAATATTAACAACAATGTCGGTGATCAACTAAATTTGAATTAGAAAATTATAGGTTAATTGATTTTAGATAAAGTTATTACTGATCTGATTCCAAAACCTTAATGATAAACTTTAAGCTCCTGATTGGCTTAAAGTTTATCATTAAGGTTTTGAAATTGGATCAGTAACAACTTTATCTAAAAACAATTAACCTATAATTTTCTAATTCAAATTTAGTTGATCACCGACATTGTTGTTAATATTTTCACAAGGAGCAGTGTTTGGTTGCTAAAAATAACTGTGTTCTGGATCTAGATACATGGCATAATAAATATATGATCTTATAGAAATAAGCTGAACATAAAGAATAAAACCAACTATAACAAAGAGAACATGAACAATTGAAATTCAAAATAAAGATAATATAAATAGAAAATTTTTGGCAACAGGAGGTTTATTAGGGCAGGGAAGAGTAATGCCTAGTAGGCAGAATAGCGCGGGAAGGAAGACATAGAGGCAGTGCTGGTCTGGGGGGTCTGGGATTGGGTGTGTGGGTCTGGAAGGTGGGGGTAGTGGTGGCGGGGGTAGGGGTAGGAGGATTGCGTGTGATGGCCGCCATATAATGCTTGTTATATTCCTCATCTGTCATAGGCTGGATGGGCTGGTAGGTGGTAGTGGCACGTGGTGGAAGGTGCTTGTCTTTCTGTGATTGGTTGCCCATGTTCACATGGAAGACAATTTGGGCAAACAAGTCAGCCATCATTTGGTGCCTAAAGAGAGAATTGTGGTCAAGAACCCCAAGATAAAGATAATTAAAAGCCTGAGGGCAGCGCTCCTGTAATGTGGATCCAATGTTGAAGAAGACAACATCACCCAGATGGATGTCTGCATGGCTGGCAGGGTAGACCAAGGCCTCATGCCCGTGTTGTTGGATGGCCTCAAGGGCAGTGGAGCTACCCTCCATCTGGTGGCTCAAGAAAACCTGGTGCTTGGAATTTGAGCCATCCCAGAAGTCAAGTAATCCACCATTGATGTGGCTGTATTTGTAGCCATTGGTGAAATCTGGGTTTGTCCAATAATGGACAGAACCCTTGGCTGAAACAGCCAGAAATGCACCAATGAAAGTCCCCTTCTTGACTTTCTTTCTTTCTTTTTAGGTGGCGGCTCTTCCTTGGGCACCAAAATTGTCAAAAGCTATTGATAGTTTGTAGTAGGAGATAAACATGACGTCATCTGTTAGACTAGTCAAGCATTGGACCAGGGTTGATTTGATGGCCTGATGATACAAGGAATCCTCAATGTCATCACATTGTTCACCGGCAACATTGGTAAGAGTCTGTATTGAAGCCATCTTTCCATGCATCCAGAGCTGCACCATGTGCTCAGACACCCAAATGCCTTGGTGCACAAGTTGCTTCTGGACCTTGGTCAGGGGAAACTTGGGATCCTGCTGAAGGAGGTCAAGCATTATTGGATATGACTCTGTGATTTGGGACTCAGGGGCCTTCTTGGGCTTTTTTTTGTCCCAATTAGATTCACCTTATTCATTAAGTTATTGAATTTCTGCATGACAGTAGCCTGGGTAAATTGCAACTGGCTAGAAATCTGTTCCTAGGACAGACCCTTCAAGTTCAGCACCATAATTTCCTGAATAATCTGAGCAGTAATTATTCTGTGTTTGGGGCGCTGGGCCAGGGGAGCTGAAGCCTGATTAGCTGTAGGGGTCAGGTTTGGTGATGGCAGGAAGTTGTTCCAAATCAAGTTTGCCACCCTGATTGGTTGGTTGGTGGGCAGTTTGTGCAGGGGTGGGTACAGGAGCAGGGGCAGAGCTAGACTCTACGTGACTACTGAACAAGTCAAAGCCATATGGGTTTGGGGTCAGGTATAGGTTGGCTTCCTTGTTACCTACCTCAAAGGCTTAGGTTTAAACAGGTGCCTCCACGCTCTGAGCCTTTCCTCTATTGAAGCAGGCTTGGCTGCTGCTGGCTTGGTTGCTGGCACTGTTGAAAATATTGTTGCTATTGAAAACCATTGTAAAAAAACATAGGATAAAATCACTAAAAGTAGAAATTTAAAATTTTATTATTTTTGTTTTATTGTAATCTTGAGTCCATATTTAGAAGGTTCCCAAAACCATTATACACAAATAAGAATCCATGAAAATGAATAAAATGCCTCTGTTCCTAAATTGAATAGCTGTTGATTGGCTGTTAAACTGTTATATTTCTATTTTAGGCTGCTCACACTACACATCTTGTATGACTTAATTTTGGTTCATGCTTGTTGAATCTCACTTATAGATTGCTCAAATTTTGTTTCATTTTAGTCCTTCTGTTGGTTTCTCATATGAATCCTGATTGTATTATAATATACTCTGGAATAGCTCCATCCATTTCACTTGTTGTGTCAGTTCATTTTGTTTGTGGTTTAAACTACGCCGCTTGATGTTTGATATGATTTTGTATAATGGGCTAGTGAAATTTTGTTTTTTGTTTGAAAGTTAATTTACTAACTGAAATTTTATAAATTAATGGAATCCTGAATCTTGCGCAACTTGGATTTTGTTTAAATCTTAAACCATTTTTGTTTAAATCTGAGGTATTTTTGGTTGTTGCCATAGCTTCTAAAACTACTGTAATGCTTATAATAAGATCCAAAAAAAGGTCCCCTTAATGGCAAAAGTAGGCTCTAATTAAAAATAGGGTTGCTCAATTAGATTGGATTAAGGACCAGATTTGGTGCAGGTAGCTACTTTATGATAAAGCGGCCATCAGAGAAAATCCATCACAGCCTTAATTTATATCTACCAAGAAAGATCCTCTAAAACACATCAGCCACAGTTAGGGTGCTTCTTTGTGGATCCTTATTTTATTTATGGGGCACCTTACTCTAATTTTAACCTACTAATGCTTATATACCTCATTCTACACCCTTGCTATAGATATAGTTTTGAAGGGAGATATTTTATAAGAGGTCCCCCAGAGATTTAAGCTCCTAAAGTGACCGTACAACAGTCATTTTAATGTTTAGTCAAATAAATGCCCTGAGATATATAAAGTTGTTCTGTTTTTTGTTTATTTAATGTAGATAAGTTTGAAAGGAATTCTTCCTATTAAAATTCCTGGAAAATTGGTATCTATATTTAATAAAAGAATAGAATATAGTTTGTTAGTTAGGCCATACTAACTGGCAGAATTAAGGCTAGATTGGCTGATTCAATCTTGGGGACTAGGTGTCTTGCAAATAGTTTAATTAACCCAAAAGTTTAGTTGAAAATATACCTGTGGATATGATCAATGAGATTTAATCATTGGTCCAAAATGGACTTGACTGTGTCAAGTAAAGACTTGGTGTCTTTGAGTTTTTACCGTGTAGGTTAATTAATATAATTGACAAGAGATCAATTAACCAACAATAACTAGATTTAGAAAATGGTGTCTGGGTATTTAGGTTTGATCACCTGGTTCCCAGTTGGGACAACAATAGCTGAGTTTTGGAATATGTAGGTTCCAGAGGATTTGGTGCTGGGAGCTGGGAAAGCTCCATGCTAAATCAATACATTGAAATAAAAGATGTTATGTGATTCCTTTTCATTGTAGGTACATTCTCATAGGTTGAGAATTACAGGGGATCTTTTAGGTAAAGATCTAGTTTTGGATGACTTGAATGCCATAAATCACATGATAGGGATCAAAGGCTTATTCTTGAAACAGAGGGGTTTTAAGCTGAATATGCCCTGAATGGTATGTAAGCAAAAACAGCAACATTCTAATAAAATATATTCTGTCAGAATTGATGCTTTCCCCTCATTCTTTTTCAATTATCATATTTATTAATTATTATTCAAAAGAGCAAAGTTTTGAGTCCTTAGAATTGAAATTGCTACCACCAGAAAAAAGATTCAAAAAGGCTCCCTGGAAGAGGCCTGGGAGCGTCTTGCAATCACAAAGACTTTGTCTAAGAAATTTCTAGATGAAGTAAAAGCAGCTTTTGAGGAGTTATATTCAGAGTATTTTGATAAAGAGGGAACCCAGTGCAAGGGAATTTAATTTATGCCTGGGATTCTTGGAACTTTCTATTAAGGTTCAATGAGATCTTCCAGCAGGTAAAAAAACGCCTCCAACTGGGAGGTTGAGGCCCTCAAACTGAGAGATGAGAAAAGTGTGGAAATAATGGCCCAATGGCGTGACAACAATAAGATGTTATAACAGAAAATTGCCTCCTTGGAGGTAAAGCTTGCCAAAGCTTTATCCCAGGAAGGTTCTAGTAAAAAGAGTCAGCCTGGGTAAAAGAATGTTGATTTTGACTGGATTGACCTGGATCCCTCACACCTAAGATACCTTAAACTAAATCTGGGCAACTGTCATGATATCACCCTTGGGTAGCTGGCCCATTAGAAACCAGGATAGGGCGGGCCACAGGACTGGGACAGAGCTAGCCAGAGGATGGGAGCTAACTTAAATATATATGAGACAGGGTATCATAAACCAAGACAAAGAGCCAGTGGTAGGTATCAAAATATAAATTAATCCCGTAATGGGAATGTACATGATCTCAAACAGCTTGCTTGAGTTGCTATGAGGAGTTTTGGGTCAGAAATGTATCTCAGCTTCAGGTTAGGATAGGATTCATTGGCACTTGATAGACTGATGATGGCTGTATTATCTTTAAAAATTCATGGCTCATTAGAATTCCAGGGGCTTCACAGTTAGCCCCGATGTACTCTTTGATGGGATCCAAGGGGCAAGTTAGAAATATTTTTCACATGTTAATGCCCATATACTCTGGCTTCAAAAGATATTTTGTAAATTTTAAAGGCCTATAAGATGAACCAGCGGCTAAAAATTGTGGTTAGAGGGGCTGAAGGGCCATTAGAAATCCTTTTTTGACGTAGGATTGCAAAATAAAATATGTGAGAAACTGATAGAAATGAAATTTAAAACCTTAAATTCAAAATGGCAATCAAGCCTGGCAAAGCCTTACAGTTCATACACCTCATCAGCTAGGCTTCATCTTTGAGGGAAGGGATTCAGGAGCAGGGAATCTATGAGTCAGATGGCCTGCCTGGCCTGGGGTTGGTATTATAAAACATTTTATTAGATATGGGCAGCTGTTAGTTATCTGGGTCAAAATAATAAGCAATCCTAATCTTCTTTTCTAGAGTGCATTCTGATGGTGGTCTGATAGGTGTTATTCCTTTCAATGGTAAGCAGGTGGCAGTTTTCTGCATTGGTTTCATTGGATGCCCATATGAAGTTTCTACTTCATCATACAGGCAGTGGGTCTTTGAGATCTTGAGGGTATTATCTTCCAGATCAATGGGAAAATTTGCATATGCTGGGAAATGTTGGGTTAAATTCTAGAGGATTTGCTCCCAAAAAATTCAGTTTCCTAGCCCTCTGGGCTGACAGCCTAAAGTTTGGATCAACCAGTTTTCAAACAGTGTAATACTTCATCTTAAAAACATCATCTTGAAATATGCAATATCCAAAGCTTTTGTAATAGATTCCAGATTTACTATAGCAAAATTAAGAAAGAAAAATATTTTTAAATAGTGTTGCAACACCTTCAATTACTCACTCTTGGGAAAACAATTCCCCAATTGACTCTCTGAATTATTCCCCAACTAATCATTAATTTGGTGACACTATTATCATTCACCCATATATTACAGGGATTAAACATTTTGAGTCCGTAGAGAAACACTACCTGGACAAGCCCCATGACTACCATGATGTACATGGTCAACATGTGGCTTCTCATGATAATTTATAATACTACAAACTCATAACTAATAAAGTATCATTCTCTTCTTAATTTCACCTTTATCTTGTTTACTATACTTCCAAGAAGTATATACTTGACACTGCTTAAGCATAGAGATTATTTCTCTCTTAGTAGAAGCCCCCACTAAAAAAATGTTTTAGCATCTGAGGTGTAAACTTGATAGGTTCCATAATAATAGTGGATGATTGACTTAGCTTGGTTTAGCCAGTTCTTGCTTGAAAACAGATGTGCAGTTATCAGAGAGCAGTAATGGTATGAAGTGTATATAAAAATTCTGTTATAGAAGCTGATTTAATACCATGATAGCTTACTTTTTGCACAACAGGTATAAACCCTAACTGACCCTCAACTGAGCTCCTTAATTTATTGATGTTATCCTTGAAGTCCAATATCATTGCTTATTTACCCCTTTTTATTTTATTTAACTGTTGATATCTTGGAAGATAGTGCTTCAATCTTTCTCAAATTAAATCCAAATGATTGCCCTTGTCAGGAATCCCAAGTTCTAATGATTTTCTGAATAATAATAATCATAGTCACCAGACTGGCAACGCCTAGACAGCACCCCACCTTCAGCCTTATTAAAATCAATGATATGATTATAATAGTCAGGTATGAAATTTCCCCTCTCTCAAAACCCAAGGTTTGGAATAGAATTTGAACCCTAGTCAAGTCTGCTCACAGGCTGCCAGCCCTTATGACCAGGGGCATCCTCCTGTGTTTTTGTGGGATCAAATCCCCTCTGATTTAAACTTCAGATGCTATTTTATCTTAAGGAATCAGCATCAAATTGCCAATGGTGGCGCCCAGCAAAGGTCACAAACAATTGACTAATGGAGGCAAGGAAGCTCCCATCCTTGATCTGATGAGCCTGATACATTCCCCTGTAACCAATCAGAGCCTTTCTTCTCAAGAAAGGACAGACCGGAAGGACATCATCAAGAACATTGCTCTGGAAAAGAAATGTTGTGATACCCTTCTCAAAGATACAGTCAATGAATGCCCCTGCTGCACAGTGCCATTTTGCCGCCCCAAAACCCAGACCACCTGCCTGTCCTAATTCACATTTCCCAATTTTATAGTAATTCCTTTTAATATATGTTAAGTTTGGTGATGGGTTACTATATAAACCCATGAACCCTGAACCATAGTTTATTGCCTTTTTTGAATAAATTTATGAGATAGTGATGTTCCCAAATATCAATGTATTTTATTGTAGTAAGCTTCTAATTCATCTCCAATCCTTCCAGCCCACCTGCCCATAAGTTTCTGTCCTCCAGGTTGTCCCATTAATCCTGTCCCCTTCACAGAGTATCCTATGAAATCTTAATATAGATGATATTCCTCTGATAGTATAAGAGCACTTAATCCCTTGGCCCAAACTAAAGAGTTAACCAGATTTCACAGAAAGGCCACTTGGTTTATTACTGAGTCCCTACTGTTTAAAGATAATCAAAGCTTCCTCACTGCCTATCAACTTGATATGGAGCTGCCTCTCACCCCCAAACCAATGCTCATGTCTGCCTCTAAGCTTCCTCTAGAACATTTCAATAAACTATTTGGAATAGTGAATATCATCCTCTAAGGGGTGATTGACACTATCATCCAGGCTTCTGGCCCATGGTCTTGTATGGGGAAATCTATTCCATACCTATTTAAGTTAGCACTGGTCTTATGGTGTGCTATTCTCACTAATCATCTGGACTGCCTGATCCCAGAAGATGTTAGGCCACCCACCCAATGTTAGTTCTCTGATACCAGTAGTCTATGTGTAGAAGATAATGGACAGGGTTGTCAGCCTCCAACTTCTTCAATGTAATGTTGATGGTGGTGACCAACCATCTGTGTTGATCACCTGTACACCAAATACCCCACTTCAAGTGGTGTTGTGATTGGGATCCCAGGCATGAGACCAGACCCAAACCACTACACATCTGAAGTCAATGGCTCACATGTAATCAGGAGATAAAGCTACATTGGTTTGTTTTGGCTCAGCCAACACCCCCTCTAAAAGCCAGGCAACTCTCAGAGAGCTAAGAAGCAAGCAACAGGGGGTGATACAGATCAGAGGGAAAGAGATGTACATGGAAATCAATCCCCTGCACCGTGAAAAAAAGAAGGACTCAGTCAGGAATTTTTACTCCTGTAATAAGCTGTTGGCTTCAAAGTTGGCATGTTCAGGAGTGTACATAAGAACAACTCTCCCCAACAAAGTTTGATCCAGAGTCTAGGGGAAAGTAGGTGGCCAAGAAGCGACAGCCCTTGCTTGCCAGGCAGACAGGTCAGCAGGCAAGGCTCTATTAGCCTCATTACTTGTGGGAGGAGGATTACCCCCTTGGCCTCTCTCTTGCTGAATATAGGGTTATGGAGGCGCTGAAAAGGTTTGGTCACCACAATGGTAGCCAACAATAGCCCAGAGCAAGCATCATTTCTATGGGCACAGAGCAGCCATCAACCATAAAACTGGAGGTGCTGAGCTTCCTTGCTCATTCAAGTGAACTCTTGCCAACCCTCTTCAGACATGGTTGCCAGGAGCTCCTGGTATTATTAATTGTTGCTAAGATGAGAGGATGCAGTGGAGTAGGCCATAATGCCTTATTCTCTTCTTGCCCTTCCTATTTATAGTCAATAGGGGAAATTTTGATATTGATATGATTGACCACAAAAGATCAGGCTAACCATTGCATGTAGTTCTTATCAGTTAAACACCACATTATCACCTTACTATCATATTATTAAGTATAGTGATTATACGCCATGTAACAGCTAGCCTATTATAATTGATAGACCTATCATACAGTGTATAATTGCTAGCCCATGGTGATCATCTTTGAAACCTAATGTTTAATCAATAGGTTATCAATCATGTTGTGCCTATTTTATCCTATTAGTTATTAGATTACCTTGGTCTAATACCCAGCCTAAGAGGCACATATACACATATCAAATTAGTATAGATGCAAAAGACCTTGGAATACTGATTTTATAGTAATATTGCACAGCAGATACTAACTGTTTTGATATCAGGGCAAGTCAGCTATTATATGGCATGCAATCCCCAACTTGACTTGTTTTATAAGTAAGCAGAAGATTTACCAACCTAATTGGGATCTTTGATGAGATCCTAAAAGGGAACAAGGATACCAACAATTTACTTTCTTAAGTAGGAGGACAGAGTTAGGACTATTTCTAAGCATCAACCAAGTACAGTGTAGTGTATTAGTGCCATCAGAGGTGTGTAAAGGTGCAGATAATTGATAACCACCAGTAGGCTATCTCAAGAAGAGTGTAGGCTGTAGCTGAAGCACTGTGTACAATGTGAAAACCCCAGTAGTGAACACCTACCCAGGACAGCCAACAAGGATATGTGTATCCAGCAAGAATAAGAACTATTTTGAAGGTAGCCACTGGGAACTATCTGAAAGGATAAGAGCAAGAGTTTTTATGATATATAGATACAGACACCTGAAAGGATGTCAAAAAGTTCTTAGTTACCCCTGGATAGATTTCAGCTACTGGCTAGATTGTACTCCAACTTCAATAAAAGTAATCATCTATGAGTCATATTTTACTGTTTGTCTACAGTGTCCTTTACACGCAGTAAGGTAGAGTACATTGGCAAGGTTATCAAACTTTCTTTAGCTTTGAACGATTAATCGATATCCAGGATTGATTCACATACATCATTTCAAACTGGTTGTAACTTTATAGTATTATTCAATTTGGCTAATATTACTTTTTGAATTTCCTCTTTATTAAGCTTCTGGTTTTATTTATAAATTATCTTAGTATTCACGTTTTTTAGCTATAAATTTGTTGAAGCGCAAAGACAATGTACTTGAAAGGGTTTGGCTTCACGTTCTCACCACACTGTTGTTGGGGGAAAGCTAAAATATTTGTACACAGCTGTCGTAGTGTAAAAGGCTTATAATCACTCTCTAGCAGCCAACCAATATCAATTAGGCGAGGCCAAACTAAGTGGATAGCATTACCATAGCTGCCGCGGAGAGCCCATAGCTTTATGATTTTTAGAAAATAGTTTTAATTTTGATTTTCTTAGTCTGGATGCATTTAGTTGGATTACCAATGTGATTCCAAATGCAGAAACAGTCAACTTACCCGCACAAATGAATTTGGGGGTTTTAATGGCTGATGACCATCCTGTAATTTCAAAAATGGTTAATTTGATAATTTATGTTAATTGTTCTTAAAATATGATAATTGGTAAACACGTTTGAAGTTTTGTATTTTGATAGCTTCATGTCATTATTAATTGTATTTACTGGTATAAGATCCTTAAGCTAGGCATATCGACTAGATCGAATCAAAATTATAACCAGAGTATAACGGACTTAACTAAGCTTATGAAAAACATTTTTATTTTGTACTATTGTTGGTGAATCAAAATTAGTTGGAAACTTTTTCCGCCAAATAGCCTCAGCAATTTTCATTTCGGAATGGCAACGTTTCATTCGCTCATGAAAAAGTTAAAGCCCACGTGTATTTTTTATTCCATTGGTTATACGTAATGCTCTTCAACTGCCATTTAAAACCTCCAAACTGGACCAGTCATGTTGAGAAAATTGGCCCAGTTTGCGAAAATAGTTTATTCGCCCCAATCAGGATTTAGCAACCACCCAAAGGCGAACTGTTTTTTTAAATAGAACTTTATTAAAGCTATGAAGAGCGGCGGACCCAAAGGCGAACTGCTTGGGATCTTTTAAGGGACTAGGTCTTATTTAAACTGTACATTTTAATTTACTCTAAATCAAACGGCAATTTAACTTAACAAAAGGTTTATTCATTTTAACACGAATACAAATCAACTTTAGATCCTCAACAGTTGCTGCCATATATCTGCTTATTGGATGGATAAAATACTGCTGCATTAAATAACTAGTTCCCATAATAACATGATTTACTCTAAAAGGCGGGCTATATTATTTTTCAGTGGGCTGTCAAACTCATCTAAAAGAGAAGACATGTTATTCAATAACTTACCCAAGTCTACCCTTTCTATTTCTAAGTGTGTTATGACTTCTTATAACTTGCACTATGCTCAAGGTGAGGTTAATGCCCGCACTACTGGCTTGTTTGATGCTATGCAGCCCATGAGGCCGGCCAAAAAAACCTACTGGAGAACAAACACTAGCTTTATATATCATCCTCCAAGCTATTTGAAGCCATCGATCAAAAATCTAAAAGGAAAATATAAAAGTATCATAACTAGCCTCAAGGAATTTTACTACTGGGAAGGAGGAATCCCAGTTTCAGAACCAATTATATGCTATGAACATGAGAGATGTACAGTCACAGTAACTTGGGATGGCAAGCTCTGGACTTCTAAAGCATCCAAAGAGTGGGTCCCCCCAACCTCCGTCCAAAACTCTTTCCAGGAGGCAGACAGCTATGTTTGCACCGATAAAGCAATCAAATTTACTCATACATTTGATGGCCCCAAGCTGCAACCCATCCTTTTCAATCGACTGGTTCCTGTTCTAAGAGGAGATAATCTCTATTTTAACATGTTTGGATCTCCAATTTACTTCTGGTTCAACTGCAGCAAGTTATTTCCCATGGATGGGGTCTTTGCAGTTGCCTCGGAACGTTTTGCTGAAATTTAGTGTTTATGTTCAAATCAAACCTTTTTATGATATTTTTGCTTAGTAAACCTTGTATTTTAGATTATCCCAGTACTAAAAGGTAGATAATCAGCTATCCCAAAAACCTGCCACCCAGGTCCAGAAAAACCAAAATAATTGTCCAGCTCCCTATAATTTAAAAGTAAGCACTTGTCCAGATAATATATATCCACTGTCGTAACTGGGCTGTTTTAGCAGAGTTACATGGGAAAATATTTAGAAGATAGATGATAATCTTTATTGGGAGATAGTGATTATATAGTTCATGTGAATCAATGGATAACAGGAACATGATTGGTGATCACACAGTTGGATGGAAGAAGGGGGTGGCTTGATCCTGATAATGAGTCAAGCGCCAAAACAAGGTATCCACCGTAGAGGATCATCATCTGTTCATGTTGTTGGATTTGGTAATTCAAGTTGACTTCCTATTCTGGCTTTGAGTGACCGGATAATTGGATTGCGGGTCACAAACCTGCCTGGTTGAAACCTTGCTGGCAGGTCGAGCCTGCAGTTTTGACCCCCCCCCCAACTGAAGGCCAGCCTCCTCTGGGGGCAGGTTGTCAGGGAGGTTGTCAGGAGCCTGGGCACTATATTGAACTAGTTGTTGTTCTGTAGCTGGTAATGTAGTCTCTTGTTGTTTCTGTCTTGCTTTGCAGGGTTGTAGGCAATCATGGTGTAGGGTTTTGTCTTATTTACGTTTGCCAAGCCCTTGCACAAGGTAAGTGTTATTGTTATTTACCTTTATAATGATTGCTGGCCCCACCTTTTCAGGTTGTAACTTGCTCTTGTCAACATTCATGATCCATACTTCATCCCCAACTTCATGTCTATTACAGATGAGGACAAATGTCTTTTGCAGATTTTCATTCTATTTGGCTGTTTGCTTGCAATTAGCCTCCATTACTTGAGGGTCTGAGCAAGGGGGGACTTCACTTGGAATTTCCAGTTTGGGTCCTGTCAATGCTTGAATGATATTTGGCTGTGTGTTGTATACCAGTTCAAACGGGCTTTTTCCAGTGGATCTGTTCACTTGGGTTTGACACACAAGTAATGTAGTCTGTAGCTGCTTATACCAGTCTTCAGGTCTCCTGGCAGTGAGTTTGGCTAAGGCTTGCACAAGGCTACCATTTAGCTGCTCTACTTGTCCATTGGCCTGTGGGTGGTATGGTGTTGTTATAGTGTGTTTGACCCCATTCTTGGTGAGGTATATGTTGGTGTTTTTGGAGGCCAACTCTTTGCCTCCATTGGTTATCAGATTTCTGGCTTTCCAAACTTGCTGATTATTTCTTTGCCAATAAATTGTCAAACATCATTGCCAGTGTGTGCCTTTACTGCTTGGGCTACTGGCCATCTTGTTGTAAAGTCAATGGCGGTGATGATGTATTTCTTGTCATTGTGTTTCCCTGGCATGGGGCCAACAATGTCAAGAGCCCATACTTTGAAAGGTAGTTGTGTGTGGAAGGGAAGCACTGACTTTGGCAGGGTTTTGCTTTTGGCAAACTTTTTGCACACCTCACATTGGTCTAGAACTTCCTGGACATCGCAGTATAAGTTGGTCACCAGGCTTTATATTTTAGGAACTCATATAGGTTTCTGCTCTTGGTATGTCCAAGGTCTCTGTGATAGCAAAGGATAGTGTCAACTTGCTGATGTGTGGGGATGTAGGGAATGGTCGTCCCATCTGTCATTTTTCTGTGAAGAGTCCCATATACATCAGCAAAGAGATGCTCATTCTTGATGACTGTTTCTTTGGTTATGTCGGTGGTGCCAGGGGGGAACCCTTTGTCTTTTGTTTGTAACACTAGGAGAGGCCAGTTTGGGTCAAGCCCATTCTCTTCTCTTGAAGCACAGACATACAGACGGGACAGGGCGTCTGCCATGACAAGCTTGGCCCCAGGCTTGTACTGGATGAGCATGTTAAATCTCTCCAATAGTTCCATCCACCGCGCTTGGCGGCGTGACAGATTTGCTTGAGTCTTGAAATAGATGAGTGACTTGTGATTGGTTAATGCTGTGAATTCTTCCTGGTGTTCTAGGTAGCAACACCATTTGACTAGGCAGTGCACAATAGCCAGCAGTTCCTTGCCATGGATAGGGTATTGACACTTGCCATCTGTCAACTTCTGCAATTTGTAGGCTACAGACAAGAAATTGCTGTCAATATTTTTAGTTTGTAGTACTCCCCCAATGGATGCATCTGAGGCGTCAGTTTCCATCTGGTACTCCCCGTCATGTTTGTAGTATTACAGGATGGGAGCTGTCATGAGCTTCTCTTTGAGGCGTCTAAAACAGAGGTCACGTTGGGGGGTCCATACCAACTTAGACTTGGCGCCAGTTATGGCGGATAAGGGGCAGTCAGAATGCCACAGTCAGGTATGAAATGTTGTACATAGGCCACCATTCCCAAGAAGGTGCGGAGTTCTGACTTATCTTTGGGTGGTGGCATCTTGCAGATGGCCTGTATCTTTTGACTGTTGGGTTTGATGCTGTCCATTGAGACTATATGCCCCAGGAAGGGTAGTTGCTCACAGAAGAACTGGCACTTGGAGGGCTTGGCCAACAGTTTGTGTTATGCCAAGGTCTCAAAGACTGCTTCCAGATCTTTGTGGTGCTGTTCCACTGAGGGGCTGTAGACAATAAGGTTGTCTAGGTACACTAGGGCGTGTTTTCCTATTTAGGGTGCAAACACTTTGTTCATGAAGGTTATAAAGGTGGACGGGGCATTGGTCATGCCAAAGTTGAGCATCACGCACTCGTAGGAGCTGTATTTAGTGTGGAAGGCCGTTTTGGGAATGTATTCCTCCTTAATAAAAATGTGATTGTAGACTGCAGTTAGATCAATCTTGGAGAAGACAGTGGCTCCTCCTAAGGCATCAAAGAGGTCATCAATCAGTGGTAGAGGGTAACAATTCTTAATGGTAACTTTGTTTAGGGCGCAGTAGTCTGTGACCAGGCATAAGGTACCATCTTTCTTAGCCACAAAGAATACAGCAGCCCCAAAGGGAGATTGTGAGGGGCAGATAAGTCCTTTTTCCAATGCCTCCTTGAGGTAGGCGCGTAAGGTGTTGTCTTCATTTGGAGTCAGCCTGTAGATAAGGCGCACCTTGGGTACAGCCCCCTTGAGTTGGATAGAGTGCTGAATATGCTTTTCAGGAGGCAGCCCAGGCAACACTTCCTTAAAGATTTCTGAGCGGCGGGCCACAATGTCGCGGTCCTGAGGTGTGGAGGTATCCTGGTGGTCTTTGAAGTGTATGATCTCGTACTGGCAGGAGTCCCAGTCAATTGACTTTAAATCTTTCTTCTCGTCCTGGGTCTCTGTGATGCGCACAAAGATGTGGTTGCAGAGCAGTTGGTCCACGGAGTCAGGGTAGATTTGGTGATTGACACCTCCATGTTTGATGGTCAACACTGAGGTAGCCCAGTCTACGTGAGGATTGTTATTTTGTAACCAGTCTAGTCCCAGTACAATGTTAAACTTAGGAAAGTCAATGATGAGACCTTATATGATGGAGTGAAGGTTCTTGAGCATAACAGAGAAGGGGGCAGTTTCCCTTGTCACGGCAATGTGGTGTTCATCAGCCAGGACCACATTTTTAATCCGCAAAGGATTAGTGGCTAGCTTGAACTTATCCACAAACCTACTGTTGACTAAGGTTCTGTCTGTGCCTGAGTCCAGGAGTGCTGAGCCTGTGTAACTGCAAAAGCAGAAAGGATAGGACAGCAATTTATTGGGATGTCTGGCAATGGTGTACAGTACTGGGTCTTCCAGGGCACCTGGATCATTGGGCATTGGTCCATGTCCTCAGGTCAGTATTCATTGTTGGGCAAGTCAGGAGTTATGTGGGGAGAGCTTGGCTTGCTTAGTGCTCTCCCCGGGCTTTCCCCTCACCTTGGTTGTCCTGCGTGGCGGTGACACAAAATAAGTACAGTTTGACTGGCCATTATTTTTATTTCCATTTCCATTAGAACCCATGGGCTTGTGGTTGGTGTTGCTCCTGTTGCCTCCAGGAGGTGGTCAAGAGGAGCGCCTGCTTGGATGGGAATCCTTGAGTCTTTCTTGTTTCCCAGTTTGTGCCTTGTGCAGAGCATTAGATATCTGTTCCGCTTTTTCTGCTTCACAGTATAGGCTTTGCAGGTTGGTCACCTGATCCAGGTTTAAATGTCTCATCACGTGCAACTTGAGAGCGTTGTAGTACATGAGGTGTGTGGCTGGGGTGTCAAAGGCCATATCAGATGGTGCACAGAGGCGGAGTTCCTTGTAGGCGCGGGTGAGTTCTTTTACGGTGCCTGTCTGGGTCAGGTTTTCTACTTGGCAAATGATCATGAGTGCTGTGTCCTTTAGCAAAAATCTTGCCAAGAAGTCTTACTTAAAGGTATCCCAGTTCTTGTCAGTGTGCTCTTTGTGCCACTTATTGCACCAGGTACCAGCGTCATGGGTCAGGCAAATGGAAACCTCTGTGATCCAAAATTGCTGTGGGCATTCCATCTGAGCTAGCTTGCTCTGGGCGGACTGGATCCATGCAGCGGTGTTGTTGTCGTTGGCCCCAGCAAAAGGTTCCAAGGCGGCGCTTTGTAGTCTTTGGGCTACATAGGCGGGCATGGTGGTTTTGTCGGCTGGTTGCGGCATTGCTGGCGGAGCTTGGAAGAAACCTTGTGCAGACATGGCGTTGAAGGCAGGTAGTAGGATCACCGTGTTTTGGTATAGGACAAAACCATTGGGTATTGCGGTACCAGTAGAGTATGGAGTCCAGTCAGGCAGGAGGCCGGACATAATTCTGTCAAGGATTTGTTGGCCACGGCGTGTGCGGGCAACAGGCAGAATTTTTCAGGATAAGGTAGGATAGAGAACCTACTTCTGCTATCAATGTTATAACTGTGCTGTTTTAGCAGAGTTACACAGGGAAAAATATTTAGAAGATAGATAATAAATTTTATTGTGAGATAGTGACTATATAGTTCATGTGAATCAAAGATAACAGGAACATGATTGATGATCACATGGCTGGATGGAAGAAGGGGTGGCTTGATCCTGGTAATGAGTCAAGCGCCAAAACAAGGTATCCACTGTAGAGGATCATCATCTGTTCATGTTGTTGGATTTGGTAATTTGAGTTGACTTCCTAGTCTGGCTTTGAGTGACCAGATAATTGGATTGCGGGTCACAAACCTGCTTGGTTGAAACCTTGCTGGCAGGTCAAGCCTGCGGTTTTGACACCATAAATAATATTTAAAAAATATATGCCATTTTTTAAAAAAGGTGTATCAGCTATATACCTCTGGGATGTATATAATAAAAAATCAGGGGGAAATCAAAAAGAGAATGATTTATTTATGGGAAAAGTTTCTTAGGTCAAGAGTGCAGAAATTAAAAACAGGGCCCCCAAAAGGTGCAAAAATAAAAAAATAAAAGATCAAAGTGCAAAAATCAATTTTCTGTAAGCTAACCTTGAAGCCAACAACATACATTTTTGATTATAAAGATTTAAATTTTAAACACTTACTAGACTAATGTGACCCCAAGGAGCTCATACATGTAATAAAAACTATATTCCATATAATGAAAAGATTTTTGCTGTTCTTTAAAGAGAATATTATTTGGTTTTAAAAGAAAAACTATAATATAGATTATATTTATCTCTATTCAATTAAAGATAAATATGAGTCTACACAAAAAATACTTTATATACTGTCAAGTTTATACTTCTGGGAAGTATAATAAACGGAAGAAGGGGAAGATTTAAGAAGAGAATGATACTTTATTGGATATGAATATATAATAATATATAGTATCATGACAAGCCACATGCTGTCCATGTACATCATGGGGGTCATGGGGCTTATCTGAGTAATGTTCCTCTTGAGTCACAAGGCTTACTCAAGTTGTGTTCCATTTAGGACCTGGATTGAGTGATCCCTGTCATAGATGGTTGACTGATAATGGTGCCACCAGTTTACTGGCTGGCTGGTGAACCATTTGGTGAGCCATTTGGTGATCTGCTTGGGGCATTAATTCCCCGAGAGGGACTAATCAAAGATGTTACAACATCTCCCCCTGGCGTCCTGGAAGGCAGAGCCTTGGGGATTTTCTTAAGAGTGTTGGGGATGTGTGCTTGGTATTGATCCAGTTTGGCATTGGGAACAGGGAGTCTGGAGTTTTGTTGGGCCATTCTTGCTTTGCACAGGCGGAGGCGTTTGTGGTGCATATGTTTCAGTTCAGTCCGAGCTCCAATTCCTTTGATGAAGTAGGTGTTATTAGGCTTGACTTCCATGACAATGCCTGGTCCACGCAATCCTGGGTCCAATTTTTGTTGGTTATGATTGACAACCCAGATTTTGTCCCCAACTTGGAATCTCTCTTGTTTTAATGGGATTGTTTCCCTTTCAACCCTTTGGTGTTCCATCTCCTCTTGATCTTTTCTAGCGTGTTGTATGTTAGGGTCACTTTTGTCTGGCACCTTTTTGGGAAGAGGTAGTCATGGTCCTGCAGATGTACTAACAAGAGCAGGCTTTTGTCCATATTGCAGTTAACTATTGTTCTACAGACCATGAGTGCAGTTGGGAGCATGTCAACCCAGGCCTTTGGATTGTTAACAGATAACTTACTGAGGGCTTCTATAAGCACACCACTTAGTTGTTCTACTTGTCCTTTTGCCTGAGGGTGGTATGGGCTGGCTGTGATGTGTTTTATCCCATTCTTGGCAAGATATATATTGGTGTTAATGGCCTTAAGTTTGGTGCCTTCATCTGTGATTAGGAGGTCAGGTTTGCCAAGCTTGGCTATGATTTCTTTCCCAATGAATCATCTCAAATTGTTGCTCTTGTGTTCTTTAGTGGCTTGCGTCACGGGCCATCTGGTTGCATAGTCAATAGCTGTGATGATGTACTTCTTGCCCTTGTTTTTGCTAGGCATGGGTCCAAAAATATCCAGTGATCATACCTTGAAGGGTTTTGTGATGGATACGGGTACTACTGACTTGGGTGGTGCTTTGGTTTGGGTGTACTTCTCACAGACTTCACATTTTTCCAGTACCTCTCTGATATCATCTAGTATTTTGGGCCACCAGTAGCATGTCTTAAGGTATTTGTGCAAGTTTCTACTGTGGGTGTGTCCAAGGTCTCTGTGATATTGGAGGATTATGTCAATCTTTTGAGTTGACAGGACGTAAGGTACAGTGTCACCATTTGGAAGTATTTGGTGTAACATGCCATATACATTTTTGAACAGATGTTTGTTCTTAAGGACCTTTTCTTGGATATCCATTGGTGTGCCAGGTGGGAACCCTTCCTGAAGATTCCCCATGATTAACATGGGCCAGTTGGGGTTACCATCAGCATATAGGACATGTTTGCTGTATAGCCTTGACAGGGCATCTGCAGTAAGCATTTCCTTTCCTGGCTTATATTTAATTTACATGGGTATCTCTGTATGAGATTCATCCATTTGGCTTGGCTTCTTGACAATTATTGTTGTGTTTTGAAGAATATCAGCAACTTATGGTCGGTGAGTACCTTAAACGTTTGGGCTCCTTCCAGATAGCATCACCACTTCATGAGGCAGTGTATGATGGCTACCAACTCCTTGTTGTGTATGGGATATCTTTGTTTGCCGTCAGATAGCTTCCTTGACTCATATGCCACAGGGAGGAAGTCTTTTTCTGCCGTTTGGATATGGAGTACTCCTCCTATGGCATAGTCATAAGCATTGGTTTCTAGTTCATAGATTCCCTCACAATTCAGATATTGAAGGATAGGGGTGGTGACCATGCGTTCCTTCAGTTGGCAGAAGTGTTGATCATGTAGCGGTGTCCATACAAACTTAGTTGTTTTGCCTGTGATGGCAGATAGGGGGCTGTTAGGGCACCCCAATTAGGGATAAACCTTCTTACATAGGCTACCATGCCTAGAAAGGTATGGAGCTCACTTTTATTTCTTGGAGCTGGTATCTCAGTTATGGCACATATCTTGGCTGGATCTGGTTTGATTCTGTCCTTGCTGATAATGTGACCATGGAATGGGAGTTCCGTTGAGAAGAATTCACACTTTGACAGTTTTGTGACCAGTTGGTTTTCTTCAAGGGTACAGAGGACCAGGCAGACGTCTTTCCAGTGTTGCTCCAGGTTGGGGCTGTAAATGATGATGTTGTCCAGGGGCAACCTCCAGAATTAACTCATACAAAGTGGAACATCCTCCATGTTGACAATTCTCAAAAATATTTTTCTTATTTTCAATATTAAAGAATATTTTTTTCTTGATTAAATAATTGAAACTGATAATAAAAGCAATGTTTGATTTTTATTTTGAGCTTTCAATTGAAATTATAAAAGATAAAGCAAAAACTATTTTTGAAATTGTTGACATTGAGGATGTTCCATTCTGTATGAGTTAATTCTGGAGGTTGCCTTGTCCAGGTAGATGATTGCTTGTTTTCTGATATGTTCCTTGAAAACTTTGTTCATGAAGGTCACAAAGGTACTGGGAGCGTTTTTCATGCCAAAGTTGAGAACGTCACATTCAAAGGATCTGTATTTAGTTCTAAGTTTGGTCTTTGGAATGTCTTCAGGTTTCACGCAGATTTGGTGGTAACCTGCTGTCAAATCAATTTTTGTGAAGATTTAGGACCCCCCCCCAGAGTGTCAAAAAGGTCATCAATTAGGGGTAGGGGATACCTGCTCTTAATTGTGACCTTATTGAGCACTCTGTAGTTGGTGATAAAGCAGAGTCCTCTATCTTTCTTTGCCACAAAGAAGACAGCAGCACCAAAAGGTGACTTTGATGGTTTTATGAGTCCTTTTTCAAGGGCCTTGTCAAGATAAGCCTTTAGGATGTTGTCTTCTTGTGGTATGAGGCAATAGATAGATTGTGCTTTGGGTACACTACCTTTGAGGTCAATTTAGTGTTATATATCACAGTCAGGGGGTAGTCCTGGAAGTGTTTCTTGGAAAACAGTGGGGAGTTTGTTAACTAGCTGATCCTGGATAGGGTTCTTTTCATGCTGAGTCTCTGTATTCTTAAAGTGGATGACCTCATATGTACAGGTACTCCAATCAATTTTGCTAGGGTCCTTTTCCTTTTCTGTTTCTGTGACTTTTAAAAATACATGGTCCCTCATAAGCATGTCAAGGTAAGTTGGATAAACATGGTGGTGTACCTCACCTTATTGTATGATGAGGGTAGCACTGTCCCAGTCAATGCAAGGTTTAGTCTTTCTCATCCAATCTAGGCCAAGTATAACATCATACTTTGGGATTGGTATGATTGGGCCACTGAGTGTGGTTTGCACGTCTCTGATTTGAGCGCAGAAAGGTTTTGCCTCTTGAATGACTTGTGTGCTATTGTTATCTGCCATGATAACCCTCCTGATATTGCTTTGATTGATTGTTAATCTCATGAGGTCAGCAAATTTCTTATCAACTAGGGATTGGTCTACTCCAGTATTGAATAGTGTGGTGCCCTGATATCTGCAAAACAGAAAGGATAAGTGAGGAGTTTATTTCCAGTTTGGGCAGCAAACAATGGAGGATTACTGGAGGGTACTTGGATCATGGTGATTGAATCCACATCCTGGTCCCTGTACAAGCCTTATGGGTTGGGGGAGGGCAGCTTGCCTAAGCACTCCCCTGAACTTTTCCCTCCTCATTGGTATCTTTGGTGCTTGCCTGGTTGGCTTGTGCAGTGTGATTCCCATTTCAAGGATGGGTGTTGTTGGTTTGGTTGTTTTGCTTATTAGGTCAAGGATCCTTCTTGGCTGAAGGACTCTCTTTGCGCTTGTTGGTTGCATGTAGATTGTCAGATTTTTGGGCTGTGTGTTTGCCTTCCAAGAATACTTCTTCAAGGTTCTTGCAGTGGGTTATGTCAAACTGACGTCTAATGTGTGTGAGAAGGCCATTATAGAAGTCCAAGCATGGCCCAGGTTCATCAAAATTGATGGCATTGGGTGCGCAGTCACGTAGGTCTTTGTATGCAGCAACATACTCCTTAATTGTTCCTGTCATCTTGAAGGTTTAAATTTCTGTCATGATTACTATGTCAGAATTCTTCATGGAGAACTTTTTGAGGAATGCACTCTTGAATAGCTCACAGTCTCCCTTTTGGTTGGGGTGTTGGGCTATCCATCTGCTTACAAAACATGATGCAGTTCCTGTAATGCAGAGGGCAATTTTGCTGACCCAGAGTCTTTGAGGGTATTCCACTTGCTCAAATTTGCTTTGTGTACTGTTAATCCAAATAGAGGCATTTTCTTGGTGTAATCCCGCAAAGGCGCCAATTTCAGCTGTGTACAGGCGCTGGAATACAATATTGGGTATCTCAGGCTGCTGTTGTGCTGTTGTGATTGGGGCTGTGGGTAACAGTCTTCAGGCTTTGAGAGTGTTGTATTTTTTGATGGGTACAAGGACATTGTTGTAGATAATAAAACCTGCAGAGTGTCTTGTCCTTCTTTGTAGTACCTCCAGCTGTTAGGGAGTACCATTGCTTGAGTCTTTTTCTTGGGAGGAATTTTTTCTTTGAGTTGGGTAGGTATGAATAACCTACTTGTGCTACCACTGTCAAGTTTATACTTCTGGGAAGTATAATAAACGGAAGAACAGGAAGATTTAAGAAGAGAATGATACTTTATTGGATATGAATATAGAATAATATATATTATCATGACAAGCCACATGCTGTCCATGTACATCATGGGGGTCATGGGGCTTATCTGAGTAATGTTCCTCTTGAGTCACAAGGCTTACTCAAGTTGTGTTCCATTTAGGATCCATATTGGGAGATCCCTGTCATAGATAGTTGACTGATAATGGTGCCACCAGTTTACTGGCTGGCTGGCTGGTGATCTTTTGGTGATCTGCTTGGGGTGTTAATTCCCCAAGAGGGAGTAATCAAAGATGTTGCAACAAAACCATATTTTTATAGATTTTCAATTTCATTTCAAGCTTATTTAAAGCTATAATCCTCAGTACAGTAGTTTAAAAGCTATGACAACAAGAAAGAATACTTCAGATTTAAATAAAAATAAACCAGATGTAAACAAAATAAAAAACAAATCTATTGTAAATTAATATAAATTCATTGGTTTTTTATTTTGTTCAAATCCAAGTTGATTTTACTTAGCGCCACAGCCTTGAAAACTACTGTAAAGTATGTTATTTTAACCAGTAAACTATTTTTAAAGTATATATCACTATTTAGCTTACTTTTAATACAAAAACAAAAAATTATTTTAAATAAAATTAAGTCTTATATAACTTTTAACAGCTTAAAAAATAACTTAACAATTTTTGAATCTACCAAAATAAAAAGGTTATTTTAATCACTATAAATATATGATTATATGATTAAATATTTATCTTATTATTATTGATAAAATAGATAGGATCTTTTTTAACATTTAGATTAAATGAATTTTATCCCCCATAAAATTTCATCAATTAAAACAACATTTTGATCCATCTTTTTATCTTAAATTCAATAAAATTATATATTATCTTTAGAATAAAGTATAGGTATATAATGCTTTAATAAATAGTCAAATATATCTATTTTATTAACATTAAGTACATAAAAATCTGATAATAGAAATATTTTGTCTCTTATAAATCCTCAATAAATTTTTTTATGAAATTTAACTTGAGCTTATTTGCTCTTGATAAATATAAAATCACTAAAATTTAAATACAGTAGTTTTCAAACCTGCTGAGATAAACATATATTATTCAGTTTAGAACGCATGAACTCAGTCTAAAAATAAAATCAAAGCGTATCCAAATCTATTGTAATTTAATATAAATTCCTTGATTTTTGATTTTGTTTTTAGACTGAGTTCATACGTTCTAAACTGAATAATATATATTTATCTCAACAGGTTTGAAAACTACTGTATGAGTTTATAGTTTCAATTTTAGTTTTAGTTTACACTTTTTAATATATTTTTTTTATAAAAATAACTCTAAAACTATTTAATATGGATTTATCAAATATGTAAATTTTATAATCTCCCTCTTTTTAGAAAGAGATCAAAATTTATTTTATTTTGATTATTTAAATCTTATAAAAGGCTAAGCCTTTAGATGACAGGTTGGCTTCCAAAAAACCTGATTATACCAGTATTTTATCATAGAACTATGTTGATTTTTTAGAATGATGACATTTTGTTTTAATTAGATTTCAATTGTTTATGATACCTAAAATAAGTTTGTTTTTCAGCTTTTAATACATTAAATTTAGCTGTAAGTATAAAATGCTCAATTTTAAATTATACTTTCATAATATAAAGATTATATAAAATTTCTTTTGATAAAAGTGATGCAATTACTTAAATTTATCAGTAGTAAAATCAAACCAAAATTTTAAAGTGTAAAGTTGCACAGTTAATAAGAAATGAAGTAATCATTAAAAAAATGGTGCAAATAGGAACCATCTGTTGGCTAGCTAGCCATGGGTAGTTGCCCAGGCAGACAACTGACTCTGATTAGTTAAGGGACTCATTTGTACTGTGTTTCAAGAAGAACACTGATAGCATGGAAGTTGTTATGTGAGCTTCCTTTCAAAGTACACTCATCAAGTTTGGGCCTACTGGTGTGTTGCACTAACACTACTTCAGTTTCTATTCTTGTGTTGTAAGCCAACATCAGAAATAAGACAGGTAGTTTTGACAGCCTAGATGTCAATCTATTAATAAAGATTGATTTTTGTACCCTGCTCCTTTTAAATTAATGATCAAGTGTAGTCTAATCCTCCAAATCTCTTCCTCCAATTTAAACTATATTAGTAGAGCATAATATTATACTGTTATTATACAGTATAAATCTCTAAAGTAAAATATAGAGTATAACTATGATACTTATTCAGAAGTAAGAAGAAATGTCACTTTGCCTCTGCACTGCGGGCGCCGCAGACTTTTTACTTCTGATGACCAAAACAAATTCTTTTGGGCTGCAAGTTACACCAGAGTCACATGTTCTTCTGCACTTTCTTGATGTTAGACTACTTAGTGTATCATCTTGGTGGATGATAAAATACCACAATCAGCAGATTTCTGACACCACCTCTTGCCCAAAGCTGCTGGTGTTCTATCTTTTAACCTCAGAGTATCCTTCCCTTCTATTGCCCCCAGTGACCTTGGGAAAGAACCTACCAGTTGCTGTGACCCCACATCATCAAAAGTTTGTACATATGTTAACATAATGATTCACCTCATATCAACAATCCCCTAATATGTCTTTACATTGCCTTGATACCAAACCCAATACAGTCTTCAAGATCTCAGAAACTTGTCAGCATTTAAAATATCAGGTTTGACTTAAGCCTGATAATGAAAAGCTAAAAACCTTTAAATTGGGGTTCAAACTATGCTTTTAACCTGAATTTTCTAGCTTCTGTCAATAAGGAATACTGTAATTGTCAAGCAGATATGATTGGTGATATAAAAAGCCATATCTTAGTTTTTAGTATAAATATATATTTCCTTTATTTAACTCTAAATAAATTTAAAGAAATATAATAAAACATAAGGGAGATATTTTTAACAATAGGAATTCACAGTAGCTTGACCCTTTCAGGGTTGATAAAGAATTGCCTGTTTAGTTGATAATGGACCTTTGATCAATTACAAATCACCACTTGCCTTCTTATGGTAGAGTGACACCAAGCTTACAGTTTATCCAGGTGGCATGGGATAGCTTCTAGAGTTCAGGAAGGATTTCAAGCTTGGGCTACACATCTGCAGAAGTTAGGTTATAAAATTGGGAGCTGCACCATAAACCCCTGCCAAAAATTGGTTCTGTCAGCTAGCTGCCTTTACAGATGACATAAGTTGCCAACAGAACATGATTCAATAAAAGATCTTCCTACCCTATTTATTTGGCCCTTAACCCCTTGGTAAGATGTTTGCTGCTTGTTTTTTTGCTGGAATGACTACTCCAAATCTAATCAGCTGGGATGTTGTCTTTTGCAGGCCATGTCTGACTAACATAACTTTATCTCAACCTGCAATCTATCAGCCTGGAGTAGAATATTTCCCTTCCAGCTATTCTTTCTCTGTGCGCTGTTTTTTACTTTTATTCAAATTTGTAGCTCAACCTTTGGTACCTTCATCGGGAGCGGCAGCTGCTTTCCTGTGTTACTGCTGACAATGATTGGTTTATGGCCATAGTCCAGATCATGCGTGCTCCCGCCAATGTTTTCCTTTACTCAATCCCAGAAAATCATAGTGCACCTGGATGCTTTTTCTTTCAAAGGAAGGGGTGGTCTGCAGACAGGTTGCTCATTGCTTCTACTGGTGAGCCATTTAACCCTTCAACCCTGCCACTAGCTTGAACAGTGGTAGGGACCTCCCACTCTGCAGGCACAGCCATTTTATCCGATTGAAGTTTGATGCTTTTGCAGCAAGCCTTTCCCTCCATCTGCAATCAGGAGATCTGGCTCCCCAACTCAGGATCCTTTTCTTGGTCAAGAACCGTCTCACACCAGTCCCTTTATGCGTGTATTAGCTTGGGCTACAGGCCACCTTGTTGCATAAGCAATATCTGGGATGGTGTAATTTTTACCTTTGTTGTCTCCTATATGGGCCACACAATTCCCAACGCCTGCATCTTTATTTTTTCAGGGTATGAGGATAGGGTTCACAGGATTAGGTACCTTAGAGCAGGCATACCTTTCACATACTTTTCATCAATCACATACGTTTTTAGGCTGCCCAGCATACCTGTCTACTGGTAGCAGGCTTTAGGCTCAGATATAGGTTCCTGCTACAGGAAACCTGGTTTGCATAGTAAAAAAGGATTGTGGCAATCTTCTGCGTTGACTGAACATGGGTAAATTATCTCCATCTGGCAGTATGGGGTGGAGTTTACTGTTAAGCTTTTGAACTAATATTGGCCCTTGAAAAAATTTCCTTGTACATCCATTGGAGTGCCAGGTAGAAAGCCTTCATAGAGATCCCCCATGGTTAGCCCGGGCTAACCAGGGTCTTTGCTATCAGTGCAGGGTAGACCCTCCACGGTACAGCCTTGATACGGTACCAGCCATAAGTTTCTCCTTGCCCAGCGTATGCTGAGCAATCACTGATACCTTTGGATAGTGTCACCCATCCTGCTTGGCCTCTGGTAAGCGCTGCATGTTTCCAGGACCCTGGCAAAATTTAACCTGATAACGCTTTGGATAGCCCCCCACCCTCCAGGTAGAGCACTATTTCATCCAATCAGGTACAGCTGCCATTTGCTCTACACCAGGGAGGGTACATCTTTGCTGGCTGTACAAGAGTTGCCTTGGCTGGCACCCAGCCCATAGCGGATCCTTAACCGGCTGGCTGCATCCCCAGCGCTCCATCAACAGTGTATTCAGACCCATCCACTCCCAGTTCAGAGGCCTACTCTGGGTTGGGGGGTTGGAGTACAGGTGCATTGACCATGGGCAATTCAAACTGGAAGGAGTGCTGGTCTTCTTAGGTGTCCAGGCCGGCCTAGTAGCCCCACAGAGGTCAAAGATATCAGGCCAGCCAAAGATCCCAGCCCAGAAAAGAGGTTTGGATGGACACAGGCATCCCCAGAGGGTACAGCAAGCTTGCTCTGGCTACAGGGGCCAACCTTGTAGTTTGGGCTGGTACTTTTCCCGGGCCAGGATTGATCCTGCCAGTGTCAATGGCACGCTCTGGGAGTAGTCGGTGGCAGGTAAGCACTCTGCTTGGTGGGTCAGCACCAGTTGGGTACCATAACCAAGTGGGCACCATTCCATCACCTTTCCCAAGCGGCCCTTGATGGACTTTGCATGATATGCCATCTAGGTCCACCCCAGCCCACTTCCCACCATGCTCTCTGCATCCCCTGCTCACCGCCTCAGCAAGGGTAAGGTTCCCACTGGCACAGTGAAGTTCAGGGCCACAGGTTCAAGCAACCCTACTCCGTTCATGACCCAACCTCTGGGACTTATTTGGGGGCAAAGGGTTCCCTGGTACTCAGCCTCTGCCTATTGCCATGAAGGCCAGTCCCCCCAGGCATCAAGCAGGGCATCCACCTGGGGCCAAGGTACCTGCTTGAAACCAGATCCCTGCCAGGGCTAGTAGCTGTAACTTTGGGTTGGCCCATCCTTCTTTGCTGTACAGCTGCTGGCCCCATTGGCTGGGGGTTTGGGTGGTGGGACGGGTCCCCTCTCTATCTCCTTGCCCAGGTACTTCTTTGGCCCACCACCATCCTGTCGCATCTGGAGAGGGATGATCTGGGCCCTGGGGGACCTCTGTCAAGGGAGTCCCATGTTTGAGACCTCCATGCCAGGTATCTTGGTTAGCCCCTCCTTGCCCTGCCTGGGACTTATGGGGAGGTATGGACCCGTACTTGGGGAGCCCCCAAAGTCTTTCTGCCAATGGTCATATCTGCCCAGGTATCCCCACCATCTTAACCCGCCCTCTTCTGCCTCTGCTCCGCAATCTTTACACCAGCCTGGGCTGGCATAAGGGAGCTGAGGGGTGCAGGGTCAGCACAGAAGCGCACCTTTGCCTTCCTCATCCCATCTTGGCCATGTCCTGTACCCCATCCCAGTATTGGGATGATTGTTGGTCAAGGGTGGCTGGGACCTTGCCTACCCAGGCCCAGAGGGGTTAGCTTTACCGTGACTGTTCCCCTCCCCCAGGATCCCACCCCCGCTTGCTTCTGGTGGCAGGTGGCTCCCCAGGGTCAGAAAGCTCTTATCTGCTTGGGGCAGGCCCGCTCCTGGGCATATAGCCCTGCAGCTGGGTATCTTCAGAAGCGGGGAGTGTAGGTGAGGGAACTACCCCCAGTCCAGGAAGTACAGGGTAGGGTGGGCAGAGGGTGCTTGGATAACATGATCTGATATGAACCCAATCATGATACATACCCGGCCGGGCTGGGGAGCGAGGTGCTCCTAAGCACCCCCCAGGGGTATTTAAGCCTGTTAGGGGTTACCTCACCCATCTACCCGCGGCTGACCTTGGTGCAGCCAGTCCCCCTCTAGGGTAGCGTTAGAGTGAAATGGTATGCAGCGTGATTCAAGGAAATATGATGAGGATATAATAAACAGATTGTGAGTTGCTTGACAAGCAGGAGGCCAAATTGGGAGGACAGGTTCAACATCTTGGATCCAATAGTGGTATAGCAGAAGATGGAAGTCAAAATTTTCAACAAGCAAATGATTTGCAAGGGGAAATTAGAAAAGGAATCAGAAGGCATCGGCATGTAGAGGGCAGTCCAGGTTGCTACCATGGAGTCGACGCCAACCTTGACCGCCACAAAGGCTAATCTTTCAAGGACAAGCAAACAGCCCCAGATACGCCATCATTTTGAAATAAACTTCTTTTATTTTTTCTCAGTGAGAATAAGCCACCTAGAAACAAGTTTTTAGAGGGGAAATGAGAAAGTCTTAAGGGAGTTCAGGATGGGGCAGGAGGGGATTCCGCAGCTTCTGATTGGCTGGCAAGAATATTTTCAGCAGTTGATGGTCCTGCGTTGGAATTCAAGTCAGTGACGTCATAATTTGCAAAATTCCGGCAACCAGCGGGTCAAGCGCTGCCATCCCCAAATAAAGTATAACACGTAATTTTCTTGTCATAATTATTTGGGGAAAAATAAAGCAGGTCCAGATTTTCCAGGGCTATTTGGGTGATCCCAGCTTTGACCCATTTTTTTGTCTATGACAGCATTTAAGTCGTCTATTTCTTTCAAGGGTTTGGCTGCAGTCCTTTGCTGGTTTCTGGTTTTACGTGGACACACTATCCCTTCTATTTGATTTTCTACCGTAACAGGTAGAGGCAGGTGGAGAAGGAGTTTGCCCACCTATTCTTTTGGCCAAGTATCTTACCTGGGGCTGGGTTCAGGTTGGGTTCTGGGGTTTGGTGCAACCTGTTACTTTCTAGCTGCACCCACCCAGAAGGCTCCCAGAAGTCTGGGGAGCTGTTCAGCTCAAGCCATGGTACGGGACAGGAGGCTGTCCCAGAGGTTCATGTGGGAGAGGGGATATCCAGGTTCATACAGCCGGGTATGCTATCAGGGATGCTACACAGGTGACAACTCACCCCTAATGGCCCCAGCATACTCAGCTTTGTGAGCCCCAGGACAACCCCTGTGCTACCACCATCAGAGGTAGTTTTCAATCCCCAACCTTGATAGAAGGTTCCAGCCACCATAAAATTGGGCTGGTTATAACCCATTTCTCAAACAACACTTGGCATCAAGTTTTGTGGCTCAGGGTGAGGTCTTTCTTACCCAGATCCTTTGGGTATACCTGAAACTTGGAAAGTTAGTTTGGGGGTTCTAATCTAAAGCAGGGTGGTCTCATGACTTAAGCATGTAAAGGTGCAGATTGCTGAGAACATAGGGGTGCAAGGAAGCTCCAGAGGATATATCTAGCACTGCTGGCTGTGCTGACTGGTCCCAGGTTCTCAAGTGGTGAGTAGGGATGCTTCGGCTCAGCCGTGGCTAGCTTTTGGCTCTAGGTTGCTATGAATAAAATGAAATTACCTCATATTTGAGCATTTTTAAATAAATATTTGAACTGAGCAGTCAGGAGACAGAAACTGGCTGAGGCTGCCCGGGCTTGGCCAAAGCAGCCCTAGTGGTGAGGTAGATGGGCTGGTTGATGGGTACAAGGGAACTTTTGAAGTTGTGTATCCTGCAGGGATGCTTCCTCTTCCTGGTAGGTTTTTGAGCTGGTAGGGGCGCCATTGCATGTGTGGTCTTCTTTGGATTTATCCCTTCCTAGGTGGATGGGTTTTTAGAGCCTGTGTGAGCTACCACTGTTGAGCTTATACTTTGGAGGAGTGTTTAATAAAAAATCAGGTTGCTGTTTAAGATGGGGATGTATTTATTGGATATAGAAGAAGAGTGTTGCAGAGTTCTCTAGCAAGCCAAACAGCATCCATTTAGATCATGGATGCTGGGAAGTCTAGGAATACCCTGATCCCTTTTGAAACTTGAGGGGTTGATCCTGGTGTAGCATGTGTATTAGGATATAGGCCACCCTTTACTGATTGATGGAGCTGGTTATGGGGGGTTTGATCTCTGGTGAGGGAGCAATTGGAGAGGTTGCAATAGCAGTAAGGTTGGCATCTTATGGGTTGACACCAAGGTATTTTTTAAACCCTTGGTTGGGAAATCATTAAGAAATGTATTTGATCTGGATCTCTGCTTGGGTGATATTCCTGATCTGATGGACCAATTGGCTTGGGCAAACCTTTTTAGTTATCCCTAGTTTGTTTTAGTTTTTTTGAAGGGAAAACAGGTTTATTAAGGTTCAGAGGAAATACAGCAGTGGGGGGAGGGAAGTGAGGGATACCAGAGGAAGGGGTAGCAGTCTGAAGGCCCTCTGTGTGCATGTTTTCCATTGAATGACTCCCTCAACTATGAGGTGAGATGAGTCAACAATTTTATCTATAAACTTCCTGTTCCCAGGAATTGTGTGACAAAATTTGTCTGTACGGATCATAGTATTGTCTATTAGGGCGTGGAATTTCTCCTTCATTAGTGACACCAGGTTTGGTCCATTGCCAAATATTACATCTATACAGGTAGTGTGGATAGTCCACAGTGCAAGATGATAAGCAACTGCTAGAACTACCAGGGGTTCCCACTTGAGACTTCTCATGAAGAAGATGTCAAACTTTGGCTGGAAGTGTACAGAGAGGTTCAGCATGTTGGTGACCTCCATCCAGAACCGCAATACAACTATGCAACCAAAGAATTTGTACTCCAGATTGGCATCTTGGAATGGGCAAAGCCCACACTGGTGAACTGGGTGATCCACTGGGAATGTTGATTCACTCCAGAAGGCCTTTTAAACAGTCTCCAAGTCAGAGCCCCCTGGTTTATTTTAGGATGGTGAGGGTTGGGCAAGCTTTTGGGTTGTTTTGGATAGCTTAATTCCATGTCGATCTAATCACTTTAAGCGTCTATCATCAGGATGGCTGCTTAACCTATAGGCTGATGAGTGATCAAGGATGTTGGGTGGCAGGAAGCAAGAGTGTTGTAAACTCTTTTTACCAGATCGAGAGGTTGAACTTTGAGCAAAAGATTTATCCAAGGAAAGTGGGTTTTTTCTGGGAGTATGCATTCTAGAGCCGGTCAGATCAGATAGATGTGGAGGTTTGGCAGAAATCCCATTTCGAGTTTGGGTTGGTATCGTTGTAGATGTGGGTTTGAAATTTAAACGGCAAGTGGGATGTTTAGAGAACGGATCGGGCATATAAATTGGTGGCGGTGCTATTAAAAGGATAGGTTCTTTTCAACTTGAAATATTTATAGAGCACACCCAGTATTCAGAATCTGTCTGGGCCAATCTATTTCAATCCTGGTGATATACCATGTATTGGGAATAAGAGCTTCGACTTGATTGGCTTACAGGTGAGCTCCTGAATAAATACCACACTGTATGGATTTTAAAGCACATGTGTGGGGAGGAAGCGTAATTTTATAGAAACCAGTTTACCAGCTGGGGTGACTTTGATTTTGAACTGTTTATCTGGGCGAACAAGTTTCAGCTTGGTAACCTCATTATGATCCTGAACCTTGATTAAATTAATGATATAAATTCTATTTAAACTGATCAATGGTGGACCCATTGTTAATGTTGATCGAGGATGTAAAGTAGATCGGTAGTCAATTGATCATCCAGGCGTCAACATACATGCAAGGTTCCTGGTAAGCACCTCATTCAATCAGCCATGAATACTTTAGTTTGGATTTATAAATTTGCGGTTCCCTTCTTGAGCTCAAGGTACATGGCATACATTGCAAATGAAACATGGCTAAATCATAAAGCTTCGTAGCTTATATACTTGCAGGCGGCCTTACAATCCACAGATGCGATTGCTGCTTTATCTGCTTCCGCTCTTCTTCATCGACGCTGCTAAGCCCAAGAAGAAACCCAACCCTGACCCCAAGCGCAACCTCCCCATCCCTCCAGCATCAGCTCCTCTGTCCATTTCCGTTCCACCCGAGAAGCCCAATGACAAACCAACCCCTCCACCTAGTTTAGATCCTCCTGCCCCGCCAAACCCCCCGCCCAGCCCCGACCCTCCGCCACCCTCGGACCCACAGCCTAACCCAAGTCCACCTCCCAAACCAGATGAAGACAACTCTCAGTGCAAATGTCCCGAAGCATGCCCATGCCGCAACAAACCACCCACCAATACGATCGACACCACCCTCCTGCTGAAGGAAAACGCATGCATCCTTTCATGCAACGCCAACCCCAAGGCCGCCAACGACGTTGCCAAGCTCATGCAATGCCATACGCGCTGTGAAAAAGAATCATCTCCTTGACCCCAACCCTAACCCTTGCTCAATAAATCATTCCTCATCCATCCCACTACGCTGTTGAGCGCCATAGCATACAAAGAACCCCTATCACTCGACAAAGTCACGCTTCAATAAAGACACTACAACTAACATCTCTAAGACCCCGTATAGTTTGAAATAATATCTCTTAGCCAAAATGTTCCATTTTAAGGATACAAGCTACACTTCAAAATCCTACCCGCAACCGTTTTATGCAGCTAAGCTTTAGTAGCCTTGACATACTCTACCTCCCTGGACTCAGATCACATAAAACTGCATGCAAATCTTGGCTAACCATATCCACAACCTTACACTTTGGTTGAATATAAAAATCTACTTGAACCTATAAACATCAACCTCCCTAGAGCAAGCATTTATAGGCAAGCATTAAGGCAATATATCACTCCAGACAAGAACCAGATCTTTCCCAATGGTGTGGCCTCTATACATGTTTAAGTATCACCCATTTGGAATCCCAAGAAACCCCCAGTTATCCTTGTAAGCTCACCCCTAGTACCATGCAGTGAAGTCAGGTATATCCCATACCTAGCACCAACATTATTAAAAGCAACCCCCAAAACAATATCCCCTATTCAAAAATACCTGGCAACGTCAAGGATCATCTCCTGGCTGTACATGCTACAACCCAAAGAAATCTCTGATTGCCTGACCAACCCCCTCACTAAACATCAACCGAGATATTAGATTCCCAAGATAAATATCTCTAATCAGTTCCAACCTGCGGAGTAGAGTTAAGGTTATCCAGCCCCAAACGGGTTGCCCACCATAAAGCTTAATAAACTTGATTTAAGGCTAGCTCCAGGTCTGATCATCCAGTTCCAGGTAGGGACTTGGGAAAGATTGGTCATTAGTAGTAGCAAGCTATTATAGCAGAGGGTGTAGGGGATACTTCACGCTAAAGTAAAGAGGTCCAAGTAACCAACCAAGGTGTTCCAGGACAGAGGGTGATCAAGCATAAATGCTTCCCATCAAGGTCAGATCTAGCATACGGCTATCAAAGGTGGTTCTAGGGAGATCCCAGTACGGCCTTACAAACCGGGAGGGGTTCCACCAGTTATACGCCGTATATATACAGATGGAACCAGGGATAGCAGATTGACTAATCCTTTCTGGATCCCCAATCCCCCTCAGCCCCCCACATCCCATCTTGTTCCTGGCTGGTTTACTTTTCATAAGGGGAAGGTTGGTATTTTTTGCAGCAGCACTATTATACCGCAGAAAGGAATCCCTATGGGCCCATAATGAGCTCCTGGGAGGATCTAGACATGCCAGCTACATCTCCCAATGACCTTCTGGTGGTGCAACCCAACATCTCAAAATTGCACCTCTGACCACACCACCTCAGATCTATTTCCATTCAGCATGTATGTGGTAGGGTAGGGCTGGGTCAGATTTGAGATGAGTTTTCCTTTTCTAAAAAGGAGCCACCGTCTCAAATCCGGAAACAGATATGAGAAACCCTTCCTTGAAAAGATTTCCTTGGAACCGGTTCCATGCACGAGTGTGGACGGGATTTTTTCCAAATTTTTTTAAAAAGAAATATATATCCTTTCCTTTCTTTGTATAAGAATTGAAAGATAAAATCTTGGACCAAATTGCTTCAAAGATGAATCTATTTTAACCATCCATCAGATCCCAGCCCATCCAGGAGACCGAAAGCTAACCAAGGCCTTCTTTTTTGAAACTCCATATTCCCCCAGTGTAGGGGGATCCAGACAGAGTATCCTGGGAAGGGAGGTGGGGCAATTCTGGAAAAGGCCATAGTTGCCCCCTTTTGGGCCGACACAGCCCTAGGTAGGGGTAACCAAACACAAAAGATCAACCCGAGTATCGGAATAGCCAAGGATTGGCATAGCTCAAAATCCACAGCATCTCCAAACTACCTGCCATGTTCAGCTCTTGAGGACGGCAGCCAAGAGAGCCCGGCAGGAACCCTTTATCACCAAGGGTCTGAGGTTGGAAGCTAGCCTTGGGTTAGCCTTCAGGGCGAGATTAAGGGCAGATACCTTGATTTCCTGGAATACAAGATGTGAAAGTCCTTTTGGCTAACAGAAAGAGAAAAAGCTTGAAGAATACTAAAGCCAACACAAATGTGGATAAACTTGTCTTTATTAGGAGAAATGACTCTA